>APFE031536715.1:3123-24429 GCA_000404065.3 Pinus taeda | reverse complement strand
CCCATATTTCTTACAATAATGACATTGGACTTGGGATTTGTCATACCTTTGTCCATAAGCTTGTTGTTTGCTTGAACCTTCATCTTGGTTCTGATTGCAACTCCTTCCGCTTGTGCTTGCAGGATTATTTCTGCCTCTGTTTTGGCTTCTTCCACGACCTCTATTATTTTCTCTGCCTCAACCTCTTCTTGGGCCAAAAGACATCTGAGTCTTAAATGCTTGCTCAAAAGAGGAATATGTTCCTCTATTCAGTCTGTGTTCATGAGACATAAGAGAAGCACTCAGTTCATCTACCGTGAACTGTGAGAGATCCTTTGTTTCTTCTATTGCTACTACAACAACTTCAAACCTTGAGGGTAAACATCTCAAGAGATTCTCTACAATCCTTCTTTCTTCAAGAATCTCACCATGAGATCTTATCTGGGTTATTAAGCCAATAACTTGAGTGAAGAATGAATCTATTGTATCAGATTCCTTCATGCTGAGATTTTCAAAGTCTCTCCTCAACATCTGCAACTTTGCAGTCTTCACCTTCTCCATGCCTTGATAGGCAGTTTTGAGAATATCCCATGCCTCCTTGGATTTTGTTGCTGCTGCAATCCGTGGAAAAAAACTTTCATGTACTGATTGGAAGAGAAAAAAGAGGGCTTTGGCATCCTTCTTCCTGTTGCTCTTCAACAGATCCTTTTCTGCTACTGTCAAAGTAGCTAGTGTTGTTGCATCTACAGGGTCAGCATAGCCAGTTTCAACCAGTCCCATATTCCTTGAGAAGCAAACAATGCTTTCATTGTTATGGACCAATAACTGTGATTTTTCCCATTAAACTGTGGTAGTTGGAAATTTGTCAAACCAGTTCCAGCATCTGCCAATCTTTGCCTGTATAAGTAAAGAAGAGATACTGTCTGTATAGTTAAAACAAGCAATAACTTTCTCTGCTGGAGAAAATCGCTCAATAAGTTTCTTACAGCTCCTACAGTGAAAAAACAAACTCTGTTTTTTTTTTACTCACTGAGTGCCTAGACTAGCTTTGATACCATGTCGAGAATTTCTGGTGATTCCGAACACACAAGAAATTGCACAGAGAACAACGCTCTGTGTTCAATACAGGATCTTAATTATATAAAAAAAAACTGTTACAGAATATCTTCCTCTATCAGAGGGGTACAACAAGAACAATTCAGTTCTGGAATCTGTTTTCACTATCTGAGCATTACTGTGCGTTTTTCAGACAATTACAAAGCTCTTAGATTCTTCAAAAGTTTTCTTCTTAACAGAACTGATATTCATTACACACACACACACAGAGAGATATATATATATATAATTATATATATATATATATATATATATTAAAAAACATATCTGATTTTTTTAAACAATAAGGAAAGAAAAAAAATATCCTACCTACATTTACCAACCGCAGTAAATTACATTGATTACTCGGCTGAAAATATCTTAGAAAATATCCTATCGGAATTCAAAGTGTCCCTTATCACAACAACACACTATCGCATAGATAAATGCCAATTTATGACCCGCCGAAGTGATATCCATCGAAGCAATGCATTTTAACCTATGCATGAAAACATTGTAAAACACATGAAAAAGAAAATGGTCGCTCGCGGAACTGAAATATTATGCAGCAGAGCATTATATAACCGTCGAGTCTCATTTTTCAGATCGCACACATAACTGTGCGAAGTGCCTGGCACATTTTGAAAATGTCGATGCGATATCGTAATGCAACTGTCGATACCTCTGATGCTCCATCCGCCGACTTTGTCGATATGTCGATATGCCGACTTCGCCGATACGCCCATTAGCGATTGCTCATCGGCGATGTCCCTTGTCGTTGTTGCTGCTGCCTTCCTCCGATTAGTGTATTTCCATGAAGTAACAAATCGTTGATTCTGCACAGCAGTTGGAATTAATATTCCAACAATGTTGTGATCCATGAGTAAATTTAGTTGGGATGGTAATTAATTCACCTGAACCCACAGCTGGTTTTAGGTGGCGCTTGCTTTGATAAAATAATCAGTTCCCCACTTAATGGCATCCCTAACATTCTCCAACTCTCCCGCTGCTGCAAGTTCATCTCTGTACTGAAGGGCTCCCCATGCCAACATGGTAACGGTGAATGCCATCGGAAACCCATACTTCACATTATCCCCAGCGTTGTAGTAACCGCCCACCAAATCCACCTACATAAATACACAGTAAAATCCATGTTGAACATCATTGTATCTTTCCAGACATCTTGAAAATCTGCACCAAATAATCAATTCCTAATTTATATGGACAGAGAATGTTGATAGAAACCAAGCTGTTGCAAAATCATAATATTGGAGTAAGAATTCACATTGTAGGTGGGTTGCGGGGATCTTTATGTTAATAACTTAATTGTATATTTCCAAAATATCCTAAAATCTGATAGTGCTAAGAAATCAATTCCGAGAGATCAATTGTTTGATCTAAATAAGTTGTGGGTGGAGTATCAATTGTTTTCTCCAAAATAGATACCCTGGTTATTTTCGCACTGATAAGATCAGCGTCGATATTTTGCCATTTCGGGTATGATTAACAACACTTCTAAAACATTCAGGAAACAACGTTTCTAAAACAATCCAAAACAGATGGCAATACCAAAATGAGAAAATATTGTTATTACATTTTAGATTGTCCGTCTGTTAGAGCAAACTCTCCTCTCCAGCTTGTCCTGTTGCTACTGCTGGACAGTTTTCCTGAACGTTAAGCCTCCAGAAACAAAATATATTTATGCAGAGCATATTTGTACTCAAACTCACCCAACACAAACTGATTTTGTACTCAAACTCACCCAACACAAACTGATGATGAGCAGACAGCACAATAGCAAGAATTATACACACAAACCTTTCCACGGTAAGCCTGTAACCCATTTCTGCTGCAATTGATCAGTAAATGGCTACAAAAATAAATATCTGCAAAAGTTGATGCATATATATATTTGTACTCTCACGCAACCAACGTGTAATGAGGAATAGAAACATAAAGGGGATTCGGTATCTTTGTTTGCATGCATGTTTTATGTGGGGATTGTAGAGGTTTTGCAGGACAAAGAAGTCTTGCATGCAGGTTTGATGTGGTGCTTATTTTTAAGGGTAGAGAAGTCTTGTGGGTGTCAGTTGGACATGAAACGAGGGAAATTCCAGAAAAATATTAACTGAATGGTAAGTTAGTGTTAAGGTTTCCTCATCACCATTTCCTCACAGTACTATTAACGAGTAAATGTTAAATTTTCAAGAAACACAAGGAAGATAACGAAGTTAGTTTTTCTACACAAACCTGAATATTTATTGAATATTTAATTTTTCCACACAAACGGAATATAAACTAACTACCATTGCCTATAATATTGGCACTATGAGTGTTTCTATTAATATACAAAATATTACCTATTTCAAAACCCAGTAAAATTAAAGAATAAATTTAAATGTATGTAATTAAAAGTTATTAATTTTGTATAATTAAAAATAACAAATTTATTGTCTATTGATTCTTATTGTATATATCATACTATAATATAAAGATGTGAAAAGGACTACGTGATCAAGTTTTAATTTAAATTTAAAATTTTAATATACATTCTATAGTCTTATTAAGTTTATGAAGTTATAGGGAGATAGGTCTAAATTTAATTCAAAACCGGAAGCTTTTATATACATTACTAGGTTTTGCAAACTGATAGGGAAAAATGGAGATACCATGTAATATCGTCATTCATATTTTTAATGTTTTACAAATTTTTATTTAATAAATTTTATAATTAAATCATTTTTAGGCTTGTGTTTTAAGTAAAATAATAAGTTCGAAGATATTTAACAAACACGAGTGGGACTGTTGTAAATGGATTCCAAACACCAAAACTCTTAAAACTCTTGGCATATTCATATAATTGTAAAAACAAGATGAATAACATAAAGTTTAATAACATATTATAGAAATAATTTCACTCAAAAAGAAGTTAGTAAATCTTAACATTTTAATTTGAGTTCTAATTGTTTAATAATTAAAAGAAGAGAATATAACAAGTTATTATAGGTTTATAGAGATGTATTCTTTTAGACATACCATAATCTGGTGTGATACAAGGATTATAAACAAGTAATTGCACCACATGTTGCAAAAGAGTCTCAGCAAAGGAAAGAGTAATAGAGAAAAAATATCTAAAATTTTTATGATTGCCATTTACCATGAACAAAATTAATACCCTACCAATGGGTCACTTGTGAATACATAAATCCATTCTTCCATGGTACGAGTTTTCTCACCACATAGAATTCTTTATTAAAGAATGGTGTTGAGAGCTCAATTGCTCCATGAGTTTATGAGGCATATACCAAAACAAACTATATTGAAATATTGAAATGTGAGACAGCTCAAAGATCCAAGCTTTACCCAACCATAAACTCATCTTCCATCAACATGTGTAGTAGGAATTAGTGCCACTTATTCATATAGATGAGCTACGCTTGACCCATCACTGATCATTCTTTTGCCTTGGAACTTTCCATCTCCCTAACAATCTGATGGGGCCAACCTACGTGATACGCCTCCAACGTATGCTGATGTGGGTGTATAGACAATTAATGATTAAACAGAGATTTTTTTATCTATACAGGTCGATTAACCAGTGCTGAATTTATGATGGGTCTTGCGATTGGTACGTTGGTCTCTGGTTATGTGACAATTGTCCCTCCTTGGGATTCCCCGAGCCCGCCTTGGTATAGGTGTTCACAAACTCGTGCCCAGGCTATTCACCCTGTCATTCTCCCGGTTCTGTGAGCTATGCGCTCCTGGTGGTTCTTCGTGGTTTCAATGTGGATTTTGTGGTTGTATTCCTCTGGTTCAAGCTTCGATCTCTCCCACTCGTCTGGCAAGGGTTATATCAACCTGGTAAGGTTCGGCTCTTTTCCTGTTTATGCCAAGTGTCGGTTGTTGTTGTGTGATGGTAATTAGTGGTTGTGTCTCTGTGATCCTTTATACTTAATGTGCAGTCCCAGTGCCTGTGCTCCCCACAGTGGTTGCAGTTGTTTGCTGGTTGTGTTGCTTCTGGTAACGGTCCTCTAGTTCCAAGCTCGACTTTTCCATGGACCTGGCAGAGTTACGGTGCCAAACTTCTCCGGTTTCTCCGCCCATCTTAGGGTAAGTCCGCCTGTTCCATGCTATCAGTGTCGGTTCTTTTTTTTCTCAGACGCCTAACGTTTTGGCTCCTTGTGAGCAGGGGAATCTGGTGGAGTTGTTACAGTCGCGGCTTGCCTCCGTCAGGTAAACAAACCAACTATAATCTATTTATTTTGTTAAGTTTCGAATACTCTTTCCTTGGTTCTGTCATCACTCATTCTGTTTTCTGACTATCGTTGCAGGTATGGCCGCTCGAGGGTTTCGGCGCATGGAAATTTGACTGCTCCAACTGGACACAGGTAGTGTCGTTCTCTGTTTTCTAGTTGTTTCTGTTCGGCTCCATGCTACGACTGTTAGGGTCGGTGTATTTTTTCTTACGAGTCACTGTCTGTACACAGTTCTGTTGTAGGTTGACACTGTTGTTTGGTTACTGTAATGGGTCGAGGGTTACTGCGTCTCGTTCCCGCTTAGACATAAGCATGGGTCATATATTTATGGAACAGGGTCTTTCTTTTTGTTTCGAACAGAATACATATATATAAAGAACCAGAATGTTATCTTTTCGTTTATATTGATTCAGTTATCAAACTGTATGGACTGTATATTCACTAACCTGGTGATTGTAGAATTTAATTGGTTGTCTTGACTCATTAATTCTGGCTTATTGGCTTTTGTTTATATATGTGGTTACAAGTCTGTTTGTTTGGTTGAATCCACCCGCAACCTGTGTGCTTACGTTCTTCCTCTATTTGTTGTTATCACTCCAGTCACATTATAACCTGTAAGGGTATTACCAACAGTCTCCACGGTGCATAAAACAAACGTAATCTCATACAAATAATATAGACAGTCTTAGGGAGGTTGAAGAGGGGAATATGCACAGAAAACTATGACTCTTCCTTTTTCATTTCTCTGATAGTCGAACCCTTACATTATGTTATGTCCTTCTTTTAAGAACATTTTTATGAACTGTGACTAACTGTTGTTACTTATGTTCGATCAGTTATTTCTCGTACAGAGCTTTTCTTTGTCGCTCAGAATTTTTTTTAACAAAGGTACATTAACTATTTAGAACAATGACACTAACTAACTCCTACTGTTCCTAATTACCGTTCACTAAATTAACTTAGACAACTTAATGAAATAAAAATAAAAATAGAAAAAACAAGCATGTTATCCATTCAATGAATTAACTCCTCGACCCCCTTCAGAGACCATACCGCCTTCATTTTGTCTTTGTCCTGTCAGCCAGATGCTCTTGCATCAGGCTCCCAGGGTAAGAGAAAATCATGGCTCTGTTCCATGAGCTCCTCCACAGAATAGCCAGCCTTCTGTATCTGCGCCGCGTCGAGCCATGAACTGTCCTCAATTGGATGGTTTTTCCATTTGACAAGGTATCGTAGATATTCCTTCCTACATGTCTTCTTGGCTACCTGGGTATCGAGAATCCCTTCAGTCTCATGGGGTTGAACCAAAGGCATATACCTCATCCAAGAACTGTCTCCAACTTGGGTGTCCCATTCTGGCCGTACCACACTGTCTTCCTCTGCGTGGGCAGTATATGGGAACAGGTCCACCACATTGAAAATAGGTGATATGCCTATATCAGGTGGCAGCTAGATTTCATAGGCGTTGGCTGAGAACTTACACAAAATCTTGCAGGGGCCAATATTTTTAAATTTTAACTTATTATATGCGCCCTTAGGAAATTGTTCTTTGCGCAAGTGTGCAAGGACCTCGTCTACAACATTAAATTGGACTTCTCTCCGCCTTGAATCTGCTTGCTGCTTATATTTTTGCACGCTTCCCTGCAACTTTAATTTTACCCGTTCGTGTAGTTCACTCATCGCTTCGGCAAAATCTTCTCCATCCGCACTTCTCCACTCCAATTTTCCAAAATCTCGCAGTTCATGTATTCCCCGAGGATGCATGCCATACAAGATTTGGAATGGGCTATGTCCAGTGCTACGATTTGGCTAATCGTTATAAGCAAATTCCACCTGAGCGAGAGCACGATCCCATAACCGTGAATTTTCCCCAATCAAACTCTGTAACAAATTCCCCAAACTCCTGTTCACCACTTCCATTTGTCCATCAGTATACGGATGATACGCATAGCTGAAATTCAATTGCGTGCCCAACTTTTTCCACAGGGTGCGCCAAAAGTGTCCTGTGAATTTTACGTCCCTGTCAAAAACAATAGATCTGGGTAGACCGTGTAACCTAACAATCTCTGTGAAAAACTAGTGAGCTACATACGTGGCATCATTAGTTTTTCGACAAGGGATAAAATGTGCCATTTTTGAAAATCTTTCTACCACCACCATCACTGAGTCATACCCCCACTGCGTTCTAGGTAGTCCCAAGACAAAGTCAATGCTGACTGAGTCCCATGGCCTGCTCGGAATAGGCAGTGGCATGTAAAGTCCAGTATTCTGACTATGTCCTTTTGCCAGTTGGCAGACTTTACACCTGTTCACATATCGTTGTACATCCCTGCGCATTTTGGGCCAGTAATAAAAGTGTCCAAGCTACTCCATAGTTTTGTCTATGCCGAAATGACCAGCTAGACCACCACTATGTTTCTCCCGTATAATATTTTCCCTCATTGAACAGTCTGGGATACATAATTGTCCACCTCTGAACAATAGTCCTTCCTGCAAATTGTAGTGCAACCATGGACTTGTATTTCTCAGCACGGGATTTTGGCAGGCTTCAAAGGCTTCCTTGAAGTCTATGTTGGTCTGGTACAAATCCTTTAGATGTTCGAATCCCATCACCTGTATTCTACTTTCCTGTAAGAGCAAAGCTCTTCTACTCAAGGCATCTGCCACTTTATTGTCTTGCCCATTTATGTGTTTTACCATGAAAGTGAAACTCTACAAATATTCTACCCATTTGGCGTGCTTATGGTTCAATTTGTGATGCTGCATTACATATTGCAGCATTGAATTATCAGAAAATAATACAAACTCGTTGCCCAGCAGGTAGTGTCTCCAATGTTTTAAAGTTTGGACCACGGCATAAAATTCCTTGTCATACGAGGAATATTTCTGCCTGCTTTTGTTCAATTTCTCACTAAAGAATGCCACCGGTCTATCTTCCTGACTGAGCAGAGTGCCAATAGTTGTCCCACTTGCATCACACTGAACCTGGAAAGTCTTGTTAAAGTCAGGCATCCTTAAGATTGGCCTCTCTGTAATCTTCTGCTTCAAAAGCTGAAAGTTGTTCTCTGTTGCTCTAGTCCAACAAAAATGCTGACTAGCCTTTTTTATGGTGTCTAGCATCGGCGCGCAGATTTCACTGAAATTCCTAATAAACTTTCGATAAAAACTCCCCAATTCGTGAAAGCTACGTACCTCAAATAAGCTCTTTGGTGACGGCCAATTGATGATTGCTGCGATCTTTTCTGGATCCATCTTCAATTCATTTTCCACGATTACAAACCCCAAATAAACCAGTTCCTTCTGCAGGAAAGCACATTTTTTTAAGTTTATCAGTAGTTTGTTCTGCTGTAACTTCTCTAGCACTTTTCGAACATGCTGAAGATGCTCTCCCTTCGTTCTGCTGAAAATCAAAATATCTTCAAGGTAGACTATCACAAACTTGCCAATAAATTCTTTTAACATCTCATTCATCAACCTCATAAAAGTACTAGGAGAATTGCTCAATCCGAACGACATGACTAGCCACTCGTACAGCCCTTCATTGGTCTTGAAGGTTGTCTTCCACTCGTCTCCTTCTCTGATCCTGATCTGATGATAGCCACTCTTCAGATCAATCTTCGTGAAATAAGCTGCCCCACTGAGATAATCCATCATATCATCCATTCTGGGTAAGGGAAATCTATACCGAATGGTGATTTTATTAATAGCTCGTGAATCCGTACACATCCGCCATTCTCCACCCTTATTAGGTGTGAGTATTGTTGGTACCGCACAAGGGCTCAAGATTTCTCTTATCAGCCCCTTATCCAGCAGTTCTTGCACCTGTTTACAAATCTCCTCATTATCTTTCGGGCTCATTCGATACGCTACCTTATTTGGTAGGCTTGCTCCGGGTATGAAATCGATATGATGGTTGATGCTCCTCTTAGGAGGCAACTTGTCCGGTAAGTCGTCGACTACAATGTCCTTAAATTCTTCTAACATCTCCTGAATCTCTGTAGCCAATTCTGACTTTTCTGTTTTCAGCAACACAGTCTTAGTTCTCCTCACGACCGCATAATTCACCTCATTTTCCTCAATATGTTTAATAAACTATTTTCCTCCTACCAACAATGCTTTTGTTCCACTTTCTTATGTTGTATCCTCCTCTTTGATGGGTACAAGCGTATGCTTGACACCATCTTTCACAAAATTGTAACAATTTGTCTTCCCATCGTGCATCACCTTCCGATCATACTGCCACGGTCTCCCTAGCAGTATATGGCACACATCCATTGGCATAATATCGCAGACAACCTTGTCCTGGTATTTGCCAATGTGAAATTCAACCTCGCACTATTCATCAACTAATAGTTGGTGGCCTTTCTGCAGCCACGACACCTTGTAAGGAGTGGGATGCTTAAGTCACTTCAATCCCAGCTTTTCCACCATCTCAGTGGCAACTAAATTGTCTATACTCCCACTGTCTATGATCAATTTACAACACTTTCCATGCGATTTGCAAACTGTTCGAAACAGTGCCTTCCATTGGGTCTGCTCAGTTGTCTCCTTGGCTGGCTTCAACAATACTTTATTTAAAACCAAAGCCTCTTCTGTTTCTGCCACATTTTCTACCTCCTGGGGCGATGCTTCAGCTTCCTCAGGCTGTGCAACAAATGCTCTCCTCTGGCCCGCGTGCTCGGCTTCCGGGCATTCGAAGGATCTGTGCCCCCATTTGTGGCACCTGTAGCACTGGACATTAGCTCCCCTTCCTCGACCATTCCCTCTTCCTCGCTGATATGGCCGACCTCCTCTTGTGCTATCTCCCTTCTCTGTTGTCCCTGAAGCTCTAGAGCTGCTGCCTTCTTCGCTGTTAGTGGCAGTTCTCCCTCTGCCATAGGACTGTCCTTGTCCTCTGCCATTTCCTCGTCCTCTCCTATTATTCTGTTTCCTATTAATCTTGTCCTCAGCCTTTACAACACTTTGAAAGGCTTCTTCTATATTCCGCGGAGAGAGAATACTGATCTCATCCAGTATTTCCAACCTCAAACCATTCACGTATCTCGTTGTCTTCTCTGGAATATCATCAGTATAACTAGCCCTCAAGTTTACACGATAAAACTCCTCTGTGTATTCCTTTACGGTCATACCCTTCTATCTTAGATTCTGCACCCATCAGTAAAGCTCAACTTGATAATCTTTAGGCAGAAATCTGCCTTTCAGTTTTGCCACCATCCTTGGCCACTTCCTTATCGATAGCTAGTTCATCCTCCTCATGTCCGCCTGGACACTATCCCACCACAAAGCGGTGTGCCCCTTTAACTTAGTTGTAGCAAATCTGACTCTTTTGTCCTCACTGATCTCTTCATTTTCAAAATAATTATCTAACTCGCTTACCCAGTCCAGCAGAACATCTACGGATAGACTGTCATCATAGTTAGGAATCTCAAGTTTGGGTTTGCTACTGGCTGGCAATATCAATCTCAACAGTCTTAACTCTGGGGCTTCTTCATGTGATCCGTCTGTAGCAGTTACTGCCTCCTCTTCACTGTCATCCCCAAGTTCTGGGTCTCTTCTCCTTCCTGCCTCCACTGCTTCCAAGTGAGCAGTAAGGGCCCTTAATTCTTCCCTCAAGCCCTCATCTACTGTTCTGCGCACACCTCTTCCATGTCCTCATCTTTGAACCTCCATATCCTGATTTCTTCAACAAAAAGCTCTGATACCACTTGATGGGGCTAGCCCACGTGATACGCCTCCAACGTATGCTGATGTGGATGTACAAACAGTTAATGATTAAACAGAGATTTTTTTATCTATACAAGTCGATTAACCAGCGCTGAATTTATGATGGGTCTTGTGTTTGGTACGTTGGTCTCTAGTTATGTGAAAACTGTCCCTCCTTGGGATTCCCCGAGCCTGCCTTGGTATGAGTGTTCACAAACTCGCGCCCAGGCTATTCACCCTGTCATTCTCCCAGTTCTATGAGCTATGCGCTCCTGGCAGTTCTTCGTGGTTTCAATGTGGATTTTGTGGTTGCGTTCCCCTGGTTCAAGCTTAGACCTCTCCCACTCGTCCGACTAGGGTTATATCGACCTGGTAAATTTCGGCTCTTTTCCTGTTTATGCCAAGTGTCGATTGTTGTTGTGTGATGGTAATTAGTGTTTTTGTCTCTGCGCTCCTTTATACTTAATGTGCAGTCTCGGTGCCTGTGCTCCCCACAGTGGTTGTAGTTGTTTGCTGGTTGTGTTGCTTCTGGTAACGGTCCTCCAATTCCAAGCTTGACTTTTCCACGGACCTGGCAGAGTTATGGTTCCAAACTTCTCCGGTTTCTCTGCCCATCTTAGGGTAAGTCCGCCTGTTCCATGCTATCAGTGTTGGTTCTTTTTTTCCTCAGTCGCCTAACGTTTTGGCTCCTCGTGAGCAGGGGAATCAAGTGGAGTTGTTACAGTCGCAGCTTGCCTCCGTCAGGTAAAAAAACCAACTATAATCTATTTATTTTGTTAAGTTTCGAATACTCTTTCCTTAGTTCTGTCGGCACTCATTCCGTTTGCTGACTATCGTTTCAAGTATGGTCACTCGAGGGTTTCGGCACATGGAAATTTGATTGCTCCAAATGGACACGGGTAGTGTCGTTCTCTGTTTGCTAGTTGTTTATGTTCAGCTCCATGCTACGACTGTTAGGGTCGGTGTATTTTGTCTTACGAGTCACTATCTGTACACAGTTCCATTGTAGGTTGACATTGCTGTTTGGTTACTGTAATGGGTCGAGGGTTACTGTGTCTGGTTCCTGCTTAGACATAAGCATGGGTCATATATTTATGGAACAGGGTCTTTCTTTTTGTTTCGAACAGAATACATATATATAAAGAACCAGAATGTTATCTTTCCATTTATATTGATTCAGTTTTGAAACTATATGGACTGTATATTCACTTACCTAGCGATTGTAGAATTTAATTGGTTGTCTTGACTCATTAATTCTGGCTTCTTGGCTTTCGTTTATATATGTGGTTACAAGTCTGTTTGCTTAGTTGAATCCACCCGCAACCTGTGCGCTTATGTTCTTCCTCTAGTTGTTGTTATCACTCCAGTCGCATTATAACCTGTAAGAATATTACCAACAGTCTCCACGGTGCATTAAACAAACATAATCTCATACAAATAATATAAACAGTCTTAGGGACGTTGAAGAGGGGAATATGCACAGAAAACTACGACTCTTCCTTTTTCATTTCTCTGATAGTCGAACCCTTACATTATGTTATGTCCCTCTTTTAAGAACATTGTTATGAACTGTCACTAACTGTTGTTAGTTATGTTCGATCAGTTATTTCTCGTACAGAATTTTTCTTTGTCGCTCAGAATTTTTTTTAACAAAGGTAAATTAACTATTTAGAACAGTGACACTAACTAACTCCTATTGTTCCTAATTACTGTTCACTAAATTAACTTAGACAACTTAATGAAATATAAAAAAAAAACAAACAAACAAACAAACATGTTATCCATTCAGTGAATTAACTCCTTCGTCCCCTTCAGAGACCAAATCGCCTTCATTTTGTCTTTGTCCTCTCAGCCAGATGCTCCTGCATCACAATCAATATAGTTGATCAATTCATCTGATAGTAAACTATGGAAATGATTACTAGAGGACCAACATGGATGTACACAAAATCCAAACACCAAGAGAGAGAGACTTCAACCATTTAGGAAATAAATACAATTTGTTGGCATTTGGTTTGGAGAGACCCCATACAGGACCATACAAATTCTGGAAAGAGAGTTGGAGAGATGTAATTGTCTTGTGGGGAGATTTATTAGTGATGGACATAGCATATCCATAATACATTTTTCTTTCTATTATTCTAAGAACTTGTCTACCTCTTCCAAATGGCCAAAATATTATTCTCTACAAAATGTGAGAAATAAATGATAAGCAATATTGTCTTTTGTTGTTTGGCCAAAATTCAGTTTGTTCATTCTATGTCACACTGAAAACCTGAAGTTTTAAGAACGTTGTGGTAGCCAAAATTTAATCTTGGTAAATCTTACCCTGTGGGGAAGTTGCTACTCGAGAGCTATTTTTGGGTGTAGGAGAGGGCTTTGGCTTAGGATTTCTCTTCTGAGTTAGATCATGAGTTGGATCAGGGGATCATGAACCTGATCCAGGCTTAGGAATAACAACTAGAATAAGAAACCATTAGAACACCACCCCTACCTTGCATTCTATGTCACACACACAAAAATTACAGTTTTAATAGCATTGTTGGACTATTTTTATGGATTTTTTGTATATTTCAATTAACTCCTAATGATAAACCCTACTTATCAGTTTTGAAAAGTAAACCATTTATGGAAAAAATGTATTGTCCACGGATTATATTATTCATACAGTAATTACACAAAATACAAATTCATGTTGAAGACAACTATCAATCAAATGAGGTGAAAACAATGAAGCCATATGGCTACATGATTTTTGGCTAGTGAATCTTAAGAGATCCAATCATTCCAGAGAATACACAGTAGAAATTGTCTGATCTTGCAGTTTAATCAAAACTAATCATGTTACAACACCAGTAAGAAAAGGTTCACTTGGAGTGGCCATATCAAAATATATATAATATGGTTTCAAAAGTTGAAATTGACTAGCTAAATGGACATCTCTAGAAAAAATTGAATATTTAAAAAAGCTCTAAAAATGGGCTTCAAATATGAAGGTTATGTCATTAAAAAAAAGGCAATAATGATAACAAATAAACAAATGGTAAGTAGAAATTCACGTGTATGGTTGTAGATGATGTGAAAATTTAATAATAAAAAAACCCTCACTAACTTTACCTATAAGCTCACTTATACATATACATTACTTTATGAAGTCGCCTACTTTTATAAAACAAGTGATAAAAACTTTTACAGTGAAGTTACTTTATAAATGAAAGTTGCATGTAATATATTATATAATATATAATATATTATATATAAATATATTATATATATTATAATATTATATAATATATATATAAGCAAAATGTGTTTGATCATGCAATTTAATCAAAACTAATCATGTTACAATGCCTTGTTTTGGAGTGGCCATATCAAAATATATATAATATGGTTTCAAAAGTTGAAATTGACTAGCTAAATGGACATGTCTAGAAAAAATTGAATATTTAAAAAAGCTCTAAAAATGGGCTTCAAATATGAAGGTTATGCCATTAAAAAAAAGGCAATAATGATAACAAATAACCAAATGGTAAGTAGAAGTTGGTTGTAGATGATGTGAAAATTTAATAATAAAAAAACCCTCACTAACTTTACCTATAAGCTCACTTATACAAATACATTACTTTATGAAGTCACCTACTTTTACAAAAGAAGTGATAAACACTTTTACAATGAAGTTACTTTATAAATGAAAGTTGCATGTAAGAAGTATTATATATATATATCTATAATATATATATATATATATATATATTATATATATATAAGCAAAATGTGTTTGATCATGCAGTTTAAACAAAACTAATCATGTTACAACACTAAGGAAAAGTTCACTTGAGTGGCCATATCAAAATATATAAAATATGGTTTCAAAAAATGAAATTGACTAGCTAAATGGACATCTATAGAAAATTTTGAATATTTAAAAACAGCTCTAAAAATAGGCTTCAAATATGAAGGTTATGTCATTAAAAAAAAAGGCAATAATGATAACAAATAACCAAATGGTAAGTAGAAGTTCACGTGTATGGTTATAGATGATGTGAAAATGCACGTTACAATAAAGTTATAAAATAACTTAAGCTTGCAAGAATTGTAAAATGTAACTTAAAAAGAGATTTGAACTCAAGACCTCTTACTATATAAAGTAACTTTTAACCAAGTGAGATAGTGCAAAACACATACTAATGGTAGTGAAGGATAGGATTGTTGGTGTTGGTGTTGTTGGAACTTTGCATCAAAGTGCATGCTTACAGAACAAAATACTTATCCAAAATCAAACAATTTTTTGTTAAAAACAAATAAAAAAAATCTAATTCTCAACAACAATGGGGTTAAATATCAATTAACTTGCCTAAAAAATACAAGTTCTCCCTTTAGTTTTTTATTCTTTCAGATCACATAGAGCACACTACAAAGAGAATATGTAGTTAAGAAAAATATTTTCAACACTGCTTCTAATTTTCCAAGATTTTATAGAGTGTAGAGAAAAGGGAAAATGTAAATTATAAAGAGTATTAAACTAAGAATATGTAAATTATAAAGGGTATCAAACTAAGAATATAAACAGAAAAATGGAAAACGGACTCTATAATTATTATTTTTAAGTGTAATTAAATTGTATATCTCATGACATAATGAAAAAAATTGAATCTTGGGAAAATGTACACCTTTTTTTATGAAAGGAAAGGCGTTATTAACTAAAACCAATTCTCTAGACATAATGGAATAAAATGTTTAGGAAAAAAAAAATGGAAATAATTAATATTAGAAATGGAAACACAAGCTCAAGATATTGATCAACAAAAAGAGTAGCTCTTTGAACATGCTATGATACATGTTCAGGATGATAATTCATTCCATATAAGACAAACACCTTCATTAACTACTCGCACAACTAGATCAAATATCATAGCTCTAGTATTTTTATGTGGTTGAAACCCTCAAACAAGGAAATACTCCACATCCACAGTCAGTATGGCCACTAGAGGTAATTTAACTAATGAGAAAGGAAAGAACTTTACATAAGATATTTCTCATGAAATAATTATTAACAGAGACCCCCCATGCTCTTTAAATTGACATTATGGACTGATTGGGTGTTCAGTCATGGATCAATAGTCATTAATATCAAGGAGAATGTAAGCCATTAGATTACTTTATGCCTAGAATACATCATGGCCATCAAATTATGATGCAAATAATGCATACTAAAGAAACTTGATTCTACCTAATAGACACATTGACCCATTGAGTGTAACAATCCTTCCCTTATATAAATAATAAATAATAAGAATAATAAAAGTAATACAAATATAATTATAGTAAAAAATAATGAATAATAATAAACCACTTAATAAATAATAAATAATATAACTAAATAAAATAATACAAAAATTAAAGTAATAATAATAATAAATCATAATAAAATAATAAATTTAAAAAATGATTATTAAAAGAATAAGTAATAAAAATAAAAGTAGTAATAACCAAAATAACAATATAAAAAATGATATTAAAAGAAATAAGTAATAAAAATAAAAATAGTAATAACCATATTAAAGCTCTAATAAAAGAAGGAAATTATCAAAAAGAAGGAAAGAAAAACAAGAAAGCTAAAAAAATCAAAGGAAAGTATAGAAAAAGTAGTATGCAGACACATGGAGGGTGTGCATGTGGTTCCCCTTCCAATGTTTTGTTCTATTTAATGAATGGTGAGGAGGATGGAGGGGGTTCCATCATTCCGAGGTTCTATCTTTCATTCTCTTGGGAGAATGGTATACTAAGACTTAGGAATACTGGAAGTAGTCGTTGATTGAGTGCTCGGGGGTGGCCAGTTGTAGCAGAATCCTGCACAATTGAGCCTACGGTTGGGAGGAGAGTCGTCCCCAAAATCTTGTGGTCACTTCGCAGCCGGAAAGTATAGGTATAATTTCATTGAAAGAATTTGTTTTCCTTTTTGACATTAATTTTAGTTTTACTTGTGTTGTTACATATGGTATCAGAGCATATTTAACCCTTAGGGCCTATGGGCATCCGGAAATTTACTTTGTTGGAATTATTAACTTGACTTGTTTTAAAGTTACAGGTTGATTACTTCCAGGAGGCGGCATAATTTTTTTCAAACCCTCACTATGCCGTAAATTTCCTTTATTCAGTGCATATTTACCGCATAGTTACATTTGATTGGTTTTGGTGATTACGTTTCTGCCTCTATTCACAAAGCTTGGATGTACTAAAGCTTCTGCATCGTTTTCATCAATTTTGGATCAATTTTGTTTGTTTTTCCTATCTTAGTTCAGGATCTAACCGGCTTGAAAGCTTTATGATGTGGAACCGGCTCAAACGACTCATTCAGCCAAATATCTTGAGCGTTACGGCACTTTTTTGTTTTGCTTAAAATCGTGTTTTCCGGAGCCATTTAATCCTCATCCGTGCGCCTCTAAAGATTTTGACTGCAAATTTGTTTCGCATTAAAGGTTCCCTGAATCTAAAGAAAACAAAAAAAAACTGTAAAATCGGCTTGGTTATGCATAAGTTTAGTTCTTAGCCCATAGTATTGTGTTATTTTCGTGTTGTCGTTGAAGTTTGTCGTTCCATTCCTAAGAAGCCACAGATGTGTATGGAAGCAGAGTCGGGAAGGCTAATCTGTCAAATTTAGTGAAATTTTTATTTTGCGAATTAATGTGTTTCAAATGCCCCGCTTCTTTGCAAACGATTGCTCAATGTCGGTTGTTTAGATTCTCAGGTGCTCAGAAACATTCACTTAAACTTAAATTTTAGGTTCTTTGCTCCGGATCATTGGCCGTTTTGTTTCTGTTTTGACTGTAGCCTGGTACATTAGCTGGTCTCCACATCTTTTAAAGATGATACTGTATCTATCATTAAAAGGCCATATGCATGAGTCAGGAATCCTCAGCTTTTTAATTCTCTTGTTTACTTTTGGAATGATTCCATGACTAACCAAAGACTGTATCATCTTCAAGAAATCCTGGTTCTAAATGTTTGAGTTCAACAATTCTTTTCCTCCTCTTTACCCGGACTCATTTTGCTTTCATCCAGCGTGCTTGATTACTTAACCAGTTTATCATTTGCTCCATCTCGCGAAGTTCTGCTCATTTATTTTCATCATAGCTTCATTTGACCATTTCGTGAGTTTGCTCTGCTTGGCGACACCTTTGGTCTTCAGACATATTCTGATTCATGAACCAGAACCTTGGAGATTGTTCAGCAATATCCACTTTTGTATTAACAGCTTGAGAAAGCACATCATGTCCATAAGACTGTTTCAATACAAATATGGTAGAATTTTCTTTGACGATGATGCTCTACTAATAATGGGTATATCTTTGTTCGGTAAGTTTGGTGGTTAGGCTGTTGATTACGAGTTTCCATTAATTGCATTGAATATTTAAATGTTAATAGGTGTCACTATCATCTTTAAATTTTCAACCACTAAGGAAATTTCATAATTTTAGGGTTCTGTCGATTTGGAACTAATGATTTAGGAACATACTTTATTATAATCAGAAGGGTTGTTGAAGCTATGAGGAATCAGATTGGAAATTCATATTGGCTTGTGGGAATTGGTGGATAGTTCATGGTTGGGAGGTGATAGTGCATTCATTCAATGATTTTTCCCAAACTTTGGTTAGAACTTTTGTTTATTTTATTTGAACAATGAATTGTTGATTCGATAATTATATTTGGAAATGCATGATGTTAGAAATTCTTATTATTTTATATGAACAATGAATAGTTGAATAGATATTTATATCTGGAAATGCATGCTGCTAGAATTTTTACTTATATTATATGTACAGTGAATAGTTGATTGGATATTTATATTTGAAAAAAAAAAAATGAACGCTGTTGGAGATACTTTCAAATCTGCACAACTAGAATTATGTTGTGCGCCTGGAGTTTTCTGTTATTTTAGCTGATCATTGAATAAATGTCTAGGTAGTTATAGTTGAAAATGTATATTGTTAGAGATACTTTCAAAATCTACAGTACTAGAACTATCCTAGGTATTACAAGTCCTCTATTACTTTATCTGAACGGTGATCAACTGCTTGGGTATTTATATTTTAAATTGTGTGCTTCTAGAAATACTGTAAAAGCTACATTGCTTGAAATAGGTTATATACCTAAATTTTTCTGTGAAGAAGTAATTTCGTGAACCATTTATATTTATATAAATTATTCGAATTTTATAAAGTTTCAAAATAAAATGTAGATATTTACACAACATTGATGCCAAGCCATTCTCTGCAACTGGTCATTAGGGATCCCTGCCATCACCTCAATAGCACAGTAAATATTGGTCGCCATATCAGTTCAGCGATATTGCTTGTTATCATTGAAAGGAATGTGAAAGACAGCAGGTTTGCATTGACGTGCAATATTGAACTGTTTGCCTTTTTATGAGTCTACTGACACTTTTAATCCGAGGGAAAAGTTCCTTTGCGACCTAGTATTGCAAGTATAAATTTCAAAACGTGATAACTGGAGCTACAGATTTTTGGTAGATTAGAGAACGTATTTTTATGTTCTTTAGATAAATTGTTAAAATTTGATGTGAATAGGTGAGGCGTCACTCGAAGTTCTTGCAGAACCATGTGCAATTAATACTTTTGATATTGATCCAGAAAATTCCAGTGATGTAATATGCGGTTTGGAATGGGAAACAATTCTGTTTCTGAAAAGGTCATAATTGATAGCTCATTTATGCTATCAAACTAGTTGCTGTTCTAGCCTGTATTTAGAAAGGGGCTTCAAAATCTTAAATGAATTAATAGGGGTATTATAAACCATTGGATGATAATTCAATATCTTCCTTTTTGCGTTAATCAAGTCTTTGAAGGGACAGGAGTCGACCAAAGCAAACAGGGATCAATGATACCATAGTCATGTGCACCTTAAAATCATCCATATTTAAGAAAAACTTTCGACTATAATAAAATTTCCCACAATTTTGGTCATAATACCCAGAGGTCGTAAGAATTATAGCAATGTTCTCCATTGGGAATTCTCTCTCAGACAAGGATTCTACATTTAAATTAGCAAGGCTGTATTATCTTAAGGAGATTCGAGTGTACTAAATTCTTAATTTCGCCAGAATAAGTAGAAAGGCCAAAACTTTTGTTTCATGGATTTATCATCTTAAATGTCGTTGCTGAAATCTGTGTCATGGATTTACTTAAAAAAAAAAAAAAAAAAAATACATACATTGAGAATTTTTATTTAGAAAATTTCGAACTTTAAAGATTGGAAAGTGAAGCTTTTTAGTTAAATGTAAAAGTTTTACAATTTATATAAATCCTAGGTTATTTGTTAGAATTTTTGGAAGATTTTGAGGTTTATTTTCCAGTCTAATTTACTAGGGATCTGGTAAGAATTCATTGGAATCACAAGTTTGAAAGATGAATACCTTTATATAGTATATATTCTTTATATACATAATCACCAATCTATATCGATATTATATATGATATTAAAGGAAGTTGCTATTGTGTACTTCTATGTGGGAATTCTGTGCGAAAAACAATTAAAATACTCAGAGTTTCAGGTTAGAAGTTAAAACACATGTTGATCTGTAAGATAAAATAAATGATTTCAATGATACTATGCTTGTAAAACATCCAACAGGAAAACATTGAATGGCCATTGGATCACATTAGAGTGTATAAAGTTTAAACAAGTCAGCCTAGTAACTAGATCAGCTGGATGAGGATCTAAAATAAGAATTGTCAATTGAGCGTGACTCCCATCCAGACATGGATTCACTAAAGAATTGTGAATGCAAAGATGTTATAAAATTCTTTGAATTGTTTTGTTCTTCCCTATGGAAAATTACTGTTTGACATGACACAGCCATGTCCATTAACTTGGCAACATTATTAGTTATCATTCAAAACGTGTTCAACTTGACCATTTCTATCTCATCTTGATTTTGAAATTGTAATTCATTAACATACTTGGCTATTGCTTGTCTATCTTCATGTAGGTTCATTGAGTCATTTTGATTAGTAGCTTTATAAATTACATTGTATTCATGAACCAACATATCGTCCTGATCGAATCCTGTTGATAACACATCTATCTGCAAGCAATTTAACCATTCAATTCCCACGTAATTCGAATGAGGAATCGCGCGTAGATTTCCATGGATTCAATTAATCAATGGGTGAATCTTTCTGCAGATAGATGAATCTTTTTACAGTTAGTTATACCTCCACATCTATATTTTATTCCGCTATTGCTAATA
>APFE031536713.1:10280-26563 GCA_000404065.3 Pinus taeda | reverse complement strand
AGAGATTTTCCCACTGGATCCCAAAACCAAGACTACTAGCTTGATTTTTCATTATGTTCCTTTCAATGTTATAATACATATTTATACATGCCGAAGCATCCAATACCATGGACTGAAAACCATCACATCTAATACCATGGACTGAAAAACCATCGCGTCCAAAAAAATGTGCAAAATTCATGCACAAAACCATAGTTGGGTCCGCCCAACCTAACATAGGGTCCAAAATCAAAATTTTTGGGGGCGCTGCCCTGGACCCCATAAAGTGGGGTTACGGATACCCCTCAAACCCCCTATTAACTACGTGGAAAGAACATAACGCAACCCAACATGATAAACATTTATTCACTCATCCACTATGATATCCAAAACATCCATATACTTCCCTAGAAAATCCTACAAACCCTAGGAGCGTAGCCTTCAAATTTTTTGTTTTGACTACCACCACTCATATTATAGCTCCAACCTTGGGTAGTTTTTAGTATCCCTCCTATATTTTTTACCTATGTTATAATGCCTCCAGCCCATCATGTTTCAATACCTACCTTGGCTTCATAAATATCTCCTATAACCATTTTCCATATAGTTGGTGGTTCTTTTTTGTCGACTTCAACACTCATCTTCTAGATTCGATGTACTATCTTGGTTGGTCCTTGCCATTTTTTTACAATCCTAGGTAGAAAATTTGGAAATCACATTTCCCATCGATTTCATTGACCCCCCTAATGTTTGACACTATCACATGTTTCCACATCGATGGTATATCTTACATTTTTATCATTGTTCTCTCATTTAATCGAAGACTGATGTTTCTAGATTGCACCTCCTTCAACAATGTTTCATATCTCATACATGGGGGAATCTAGTTCAATCTATTTGATAGAGATGCACTTGAGGGAAAGAGCATTTTGGATTTGGAATTGGCATCTTTTTGCATCCCTTTTCCTATCATTTAGCTATCCTTTTTTACTCTCAAGGCCATACTTTATCACTATAACAACCACTATCAACCTAAGTATGTCTCTTTTTATATGTCATCCTTATGATCTAATTCTAGTTGTAAATTGGCATGGGAACTATTGCTTTAGGCTATTTTTATCATAAAACTAATAAATGGGTTGTTTTAGGGTATCTACTATGCTGAGATGTTACAGGATTACACCTTATAGTTTTTCCTCACCAAGGATTGTACAAGGACTTGATAAATGTTGTTGATACATGCAAGACTTATTTTGGATGCACTCATCTCCTTTAATCAATAATGAAAACCAATATGGAAAATTATCTGGTCAAGTGTAGTTCAATCTCTAAAGGATATATTCATGGACATTGTAGTTGAATTATTTAGGACTTTCCATACATAAATTATTGTAATTTGGAAAAGTTGTTACAACTTTGTCCCAACTATGGAAATTGTTATCAAACTATTAATATGTGTTCTCAATTTAAATCACATGAGAATTGACATATTCTCATGAAGATATTACATATGTAATTTGAAATTATAAAAAGGCACAATCTCTACCTACAAGAAAACATATAGATATTGGTGTATTGCTCCAGAAATGTTGCAACTCTCAAGGGCTCCTCAACTCAAGTTATCAACTGAGGGTTTGTAAAAACTTAGAGGTGACAATGCTATATGAAAAGTAGGTTAGATTATAATAATTCCACCCTCAATCATGACATTAGATCAAGGTATTTAGAGACCTTTCCTCCTACTGAACTGTAGTGAAATCTTGTTGATGAAAGCAGAATTGAGAACTAACTCTACCTATGAAAGTGAAAATGCCATTTTCTCAACTTGTAGATGCTAATTAATCATTTCATGAAAGGAAAAGGGATAATATATTTGCAGGAGGAAAGCTACTCTATCTTGCATGATTCGTAAAATAAGCAATATAATTTCATGTATCACTAATCTATTTCACACTTGATTGAAAATCAAAAATCTAACTTGCATCGTGCTTGTGATGGAAAAACACTAATTCTACTATGCTTTGTAGCGAGGAAAAGGAATGGTTGGAGTGGTCTAGTAACTTCTCTTGATCATTAAATCATAACTTGGGGTCAGTATTCATCTTAACTGAGATAAGGTTTAAGTGGGGATAAAAGCAGGTGAAAAAGCGTTGTGCTATAGGTGTTGCTACAGGAGGTTTTGTATTGCTACTGAAGGACCTGTAATGCTACAAGATGGGTTCTGAGAGATTTTTTAAGATGGATATGATGTCATGAGGGAATGAAGAGGTATATTAAGGTTGGAGGGAGTGAAGGAAGCTTGGGGAATTCTCCTATCCAATCCCAGGACCTCTCAAAGGTCTGTCTTGCACCAGGATGAATACCCACAGTATCCTAAATTTCCTAGGCAAAGTAACTGTGGAAATAGAGTTTTGGGGGAATAATTGAGGGATGGAAAGAGAATAATGAAACCTCCCCTATAGATCAACACAACCCTTTAAACAACCACATACATACATCCAATGATCATTAACACAATGATATAAATTATGATGGAAAAGATGAGTTGAATTTGAATAAAATATATTTCATGCCATAACACTACCTTGATAATTGAACTGAATCCCAAGTTACAAAAATTAAATAAGAAGAAGGACAACTAACATCTATCTATTTCCAATAATTCATAACACAATGTTTTTGGGCTGAGATTGTGAATCCTTTCAATGATTCTTCCATAAGAGAGGTGATGTAGAATCTTGCAATCATAATTTTTGTATAGCTTAACCTCTACTGTAATGAAAGGAAGCTATGAAATTCTTATAACTAAGAACAAAACAAAAGTACAAATGTGGGACCAAAGCCTATGGGCTGGACCCCAACCCAAGGGTCTCAACCCTCTAAAACTAACTCAGATGTAGCTGAATAACAAACTTCTCATTATCAAAAAGTAAATGTCTCATACATCACATGAAAGTAAAAATAACAATGTCAAGCTCTAAGCTCAATAGCTACACCTAGCTGAATCAAAACTTTGAATCGTAATGAGCTTTTCATATTGTTTATTTATACAAAAGGGTAGATGATAACAAGTCCCTAGAAAATAGTAGTGATTCCCTCCTTGATCTCGGAAATGGTATATCTAATCCCTCTTTAGCTTCACTTGCACGAGTTACTCGGTTGTCAATAAATTCTAACTGGTGAGAGAGGATGTTTTGATCCCAAGTCATGTTAGGGAATTAATGAGGTGGACAAACCCCCTAGACTCTCTCATGCTTTTCTCCATCAAGCCCCTCCATAGTAAATGCCTAAAAAATCTTCTCTTTCCTTCAAGTAAACCACATTAGGCCACATACTATGACAAACACATTTTACTCTTCTTACTAAGCATATTATAACAAAAAATGTGAATTAATGTGAGAAAATGATAGTTTTAAGGCTGGAGGACAGCATAATGATTATTAGGTCCCTATACTACTAGTGTAACCCCTATTGTTATTAGTGCAACCCCCTTATTATATTGTTGTGCCCATGTAGTCTCCATATTATTATTATTGTGCCCCATAGAAGCCCACTATTGTTATTGTTGTACCCTTATATTATTATTGTTATGTCGGCTTTGATTATATTATGACCCCTTAGACTCCTATATATAGAAAAGAGGTCTTGTCATTTGTATCATCCAAGAATTGTTCAATTGTGTAATGTAAAAGAGGTTGTCCCCTCAAAGAGGCTTATTTCTAAGGTGTTTATCTATCTTTTCTATCTTTTTGTGAACTAGTTTCATAACATAGGGTAAGAACTTCAAAACCAAACCACCCATCAAATTTGATGGTTTTCACAACTTCATTGACTGTTGAATAATTTCAACAAAGGAAGTTGCCAAGTTTGAGAAATTGTTAGTTGTATTTAATAAGAAAATTGACTCCTAAGAGATACCTTGCTCATCAAATTCAGTCCCTGGTCTACAACCTACATTTTAATGATGTGAGATATAATTTAAGCTTTTTTTTCAATGCACATAAAGTGTGAATAAAATTGAATGATAAAATGAATTCAAGGTTTTAAAAAGGCACTAGATAGTAATGGGGTCAATATGGGGTAACATATCTTTAATTGTCTAAAGTGATGGATTCATTGTTTATTAACACATTGATTTGGCAATAGTATGTCTGTGTGATGATGACAGGGTTTTACTCAACAACCAGAATGTATCACTGATAACTTTTCGTAATTTTCACAAGGATTTTATTTTTCACAGGGTGGGAAACCCTATTATAACTCAGTGGCCAAACCAGTGGGGAGAACAACCATCTCTAGCTA
Organism: Pinus taeda; assembly: GCA_000404065.3. NCBI lineage: Eukaryota > Viridiplantae > Streptophyta > Pinopsida > Pinales > Pinaceae > Pinus > Pinus taeda. The sequence goes on along the minus strand of APFE031536713.1, from coordinate 22,282 downwards.
CTATCTGTGAACGCAGTCGAACTCATCACTATCTGTAAGGGGGCAGAGTTTCACTCCTAAGATAATCTCCACAAAGATTTAATATCTATATAACTAAAATGCTCATGAATTAAAGACTTGAATTCATTCAAGGGGAAAATTTATGAATTAATAGAATTTTGGATTCAACCTCCATTCGAGTTAAAGATTTTAGTGGGACGGTGAATCCATGCTGCTACTGCTGCGATAAAACTTCTTTGGATGTCTTCACTAGCGCTTTTTCGATTAGGCATCGGACAGTAGCACATCATGAAACAACAAGACTTGAAAGAGTAACAATCAATTCCCATTGCTGAATCCGTTGCTTTGGATCGCTGGTAGGAGAGGTAGCTAGTTATACTTATTATTATCTTGGTCCAGTCGAAAAACCTGTTGACCTCGCTTACTCGGTCACTGTGCAGTAGATTATCGCTATTATCCACCAACAGCGAAACAGGGGAGCCGAAGTACAGGGGAGCTGAAAACACGGGTTTAGTGTTCAAAAATTACTTCATCAGCATTTTGCAATCTTAATGAAAAAAATATTAATTTTACAGGAAGCTCAATGTAAACATAACAACGGAATTCATTTGATAAAAGGTGATGGGATGAAAACGATGCACAATCATAACCAAATTAAATATAACATTGCACTATGATAATTCACAAAATTATTTAGTTCACAGGTGCAAATTCTCATAGCTTGAGTTAAGTCTCACGACGGAGAGTATGTCCACTTGGCCCTGGCTCCAGCCAAAATAGCGTTGAGGAAAAATGCAGAAGAGTACACTAAAATTCCACTCTCAAATGTATAGCGACCCTTCCTGCTACAGGAATACGGGAGAAATTTATTGTGTAAACGTTGTTGTCTGCTATCAATAATTTCAAAATATTCATCAAGAAGGCAACTGCCAATCCCCCACTTCACCCAAACCAGGCCTTGTAGAGCAGCATATACCCATCTTCCAAACCCCTTGATACCTAATGTTGCTGCTACAGCGATGCCTGACACAATATACACGATCTCCAAAATTATGACTGCCCAAAGCAAATGCCTCGTTTTATCACGATTTCTCCCACGCCCACTAATTCTCTTTGAAAGGAAAAACAGATCTAAACCGTCCATGACCAAAGCAGTATCAATGGCTGCCACTATCACAGCAATTCTATTTTTCGATAGTGGCATGGAGTGTATATAATACCACTGGTGAAAGCCCCCTTCAAATGCAACAAGCACAGCCCAAGTAATGGAGCAAATCAAGTTGACACTGCCCACTATAATGGATACAGTCCTTAGGCTTAAAAGAGATGATGTAAAGGTCAGGACCTGGCAAACATGGGAGTAATCAGCATTAGATTTTACCAGAGCTTTGACTAAAAACATATTGGCAGAAAATTTGTTTCTTCTACTATCAAGAAGATAATCTCTTACTGCCCGTCTTGCTACCAGAGCGCTGGAGAATCCGTCCACTCTTAGACAGACAGTTAAAGCAAAATTGATTACTGCTTCTGCAAACCTTGGAAATATTGCGGTGATAACTTTGTATCTTTCTATTGCTGAGCATCCTCCTTTTTTTTCCATGAAATTTTGCAAGGCATCCGAAGCCGTGAGTATCTTTTGATTAGCAAATCTGACTTCTGGATCTTCATATCTTGCAGATCTTAAAGACCTGATCAGCAGCTTTGTCCACTCATCTTCCCCTGATGGATGAACTGGAATGCAGATGCAATCAGGCAGCTGGGGACTTGTGCTGAAAAAATCCAGATAAATATCAAGTGTTTCACAAACTGCAGCAGGGGATTCCACCATAGACTCTCCCTCTGTCAATCTCTGGCCTTCCACATGCAACATGCCCTGGTTGCAGCCATGGCATCCATTTTTCAGGCATTCCAGAGATGGGAGTAGGCACAATAAATTAGAAAGTCGCTTCAGAGTCCCGGGCATCATCCTATGAGCCAGAATGATTGTGATATCTTCTACTGTCCAGAATACAATGCAATTGCATCTCATTTTGGAGTCACCACTTGAAGTTGTCCCTCCGCGTTCACTGCACTCACAGGTCTCTACAGTGACTGCTGCAGATTCTAAACGAGTGTATTGCAGTATGATGGAATACAAAGCATGGGCACTAGAGATATACTTCATGAAATGCATCATGGAAGAATTGGGCGTGTGGTTTGCCAGCATCACAACAGAAGCATTTTGATATTCCCCTCTACATGTGCTCAGTCCAAACCCATTTATGTCCTCCATCTTGGGACCTGTGGCAACAATATCTCTAGCACTAATGTCTAAATCAAGCCTTCTTCCCAAAAAACATGTAATGAAAATAGACAGATTGGCTATGCAAGTTATTACTAAATCAGGAAAGTTACCAGAACTTGTTACCCTTTCACTGATCTCTGCCTGCGCTGAAGCAATATGAGATAGCAATCCAAGCCATACCAGCAACTGCGTAATAAACAACTGCATTATGTATAGCCTTTCCTGCCAATCTTTAAACACGCCCATCTCAAAGCAGAGGACTTTTACCCGAACCGGTGTGTGAACAAAATTTAGAAGTCTTCCTTCTCTGCTCAATCCATACTGTGTCTACAAATTTTTAGAGCGAAGTTGCGGCCAGTATCCAAAATAAACGAGTATCTGTATTCAATAATTTTAATTATACATCTGTTGCTTTCTTATAGGTTATAAGCTTGAAGGCTGAAACCGAAGGATAAGATCCAGGTTTTTTTTTCACACTAAGTAATCACAACACTCTTTAAAACCATACGAATTATTCTTAAAATAATAAATTATGATTTCTTAAATAATAATAATAATAATTATTTAATAAATTATTATTAAATCTATTATCTACGGAGTGAACAAGGAATTTCTAATTACTTGTATCCTGTTTTATTGGCAGTTTTTTCTTGCGTAATCTAACTGCCTTGGTGCTTTTGATTAAATACAAGTTCCATACCCTAGGTGCTCTTGATTATTGGGTCTCCCTTGCATAGAGGGCTTGGTGCTCTTAATTAAATACAAGTTCCATACCCTAGTACATGTCAAAATCTAATGGAAACATTGCAATCCCCTAATCTTGAAATCTTGAAAAAATGATAAGTCTATTGGATTTTGAGTGAGATATAAAATTTTACTTTCTCCATATGAATTCCAATGAGGTCGAAATCACTCTCAAACATCCTCAGTCATTTCATGGTAATGTTAAAATTTTAATTAGAAAGATGAAAATGAAAGATAAAGGAGAATGCCACTTTACTTTAAGAGTTTAACATTACCATGAACTACATATCAACATTGGGGCCATAGGCTTGAACATTATGTTGCCCCATTCAAAATATTTGGTTTCCAATCTTCAATAGCTCCCTCTATCACTCCTGAATAGGTTGTAGAAATTAGTTGTAGATTCGAAACTACTCATGTAATGTTTTAAAACACAAAACTCAAATCTACTTTACTCATCTGCAGAAAGCATTTCATGATTGAGAAGCAACATCCAAAACATGTGACATGAATTGACACATATGCACGAGGATATATTTAGGGGAAACAATTGCTCAAAACCCCTTCCTATTTGTATTGCATTAGTCAGAAAATAGAGAAGAAATACAATGCTTGTTCAAGCCTGAACAATCTCTACACAAGTCTAATCTATCTCACTGCTTCACAAGTTGACTCTGGTCAATACTTAACCAAATTTCTTCTTGCCCAAGTACTTATTTCCTTGCGATGTTTCCTTGGGAATTAGCCCTTATTATTTTGGGAAATTCCTCATCCATAATTATGCAATCCCTATAAGCCCTTCTCTGACTGCATGCACCACCTCTACAACTTGGATAATTATACAACTAATAGTACATTGCCCTTGAACTCCAATCTCAACTGGGTAACTCGTAGTTCATGCATGCATGAGTTAATTATGGTTGATTTATCATTTAACTGGTTGAGCATTGAACCCCACTACTAGACCTTCTACTAGTTCTCCAATAGTTGGAACTAGTTTAACTAAATTTAACTCAGTTTAACTAAATTAAATTATTACAACTCAAATTAAACTCAACCTAGGATCCTAAGATTTAAGAACCACTCTACACAACTCAAGTTAGACCCTCAACTTGAATTAACTGAACCAACTAAGTGAAACTAACTTAGTTAACTCATTCTTCTTGTCTTGTGATATAGAATTACAATTTTCTCCTAATTTAGTTCAAGGGAAAATTAAATCAGAATTTTCTTGTTTCCATTTTCAACACTCCCTCTTAACAAGAAAGGGATTATCAGATACCCCAATCCGGTCTCTATAGAACTCGAATTTTTCTCCTCACAATATCTTTGTCAAAATATCTACATCATGTTCCTCTGTAGGAATGTATTCTAACAACGTGATTTGCCTCTACACACAATCTCGTAGATGGTGATACCAAATGTCGATATGCTTGGATCGATCATGAAACACTAGATTTTCAAAGAGTTTGATAGAATTCTGATTGTCACAGTAAATCATTATGGGATCCATCATCTGACCAAACAACCCAACAAGAATCTTCCTCATCTAGATAGCTTCACAAGTTTCTTGACTAGTAGCCATGTACTCTACTTCTGTTGAATTGAGTGCAGTTGATCTCAACTTCCTATTGTACCAAGAAATTATTGTTGATCCAATACTGAATACTCCTCGTGAAGTGCTTTTCTAATCTGATGGACTACCGGCTTAATTTGCATCTGTGAAGCCTTGCAACTTCACTCTCTTTGTCTATTTGTACTAAAGACCATACTGAGTAATGCCTCTAAGGTATCTCAACACATGTTTGGTCGCCTTCCAATATAGTTTGGTTGTCTTAACCATTGCTTGACTAAGTTGGTTAATTGCATAACACATGTATGGTCGTGTGTTCACCAAATACATGAGTGAATCCACAAGTTGCCTGTAAATAGTGGCCTCCACCTCTTCACCTGAAGTGGCATCCTCTTTCCTCCAACTACCTGCTAGAGGAGTGTCCATGGGTTCACTGCTCTTTGTAATGATCCTTAATAGGAATACAAGTGATAACAAGCAAATAATACATGCAACAACTTACAAAAACGAAATATTCAGCAAACACCCATATAAAAGCTGCAAATGAAGAACTTCTGAAGCATTTTATTATATTTATGCAAGTCAAATACAATAGATGATGGAATGGTGCACATGGGTTTGTCTAAAAGGACAAGCAAGACCAAACCTAGGTAGGAAAATGGTTGAGCTGAAGGTTGCCCAACTTCTACACCAATTTGCACTGCGTTGCCCAGAAACCACTACTTTATTGAAGTTCGAATCGCTGGAAGGTGCACTGAAACTGCCCAGAAATTTATATTCCTTTAACCCTGGACTCTTGGCCAAAACCCACAAAAACCCATAAATGGTTTGGCCCTATTTGGACTTCCCAAAATCGATCTCCAAAGACACTATTCAATCCCCAACAATTCTACAGTGTCTGATGCAAAGATATGACTTAAAACCCTAGCTTCGGTGCTCAAAAAATTATGAAACTTTATATTTGGGATCGTTGTCAAAAACCCAGAAGGGATTTTGGTTGGTTTATACTTCTCATTTTCGACCCCCTTAGAGCCTCACCTCAGCGCTAGCTCCCAATTTCGACTTGCTGGAAACTACCTGTAAATCCACCTAAAAATTTCTCCAAACTGTTGATTTAACCCGTGCTATCCAATCCTTGACTCCCCAGATGATCTCTTGGCCCAACTCAGCTACTCCCAAGTACCACGAAAATCTGTTGTGTGGCCTCTGCGTTGTCCCCCAGCCCAGTGGTTTGAATTGCTGGAATGTTGGCTCAGTTGGTTGTAAAACCCCGCAAGAATGTTGCTCCAATGCTGCTACCTCATCTCCCCAACTCCTGGACAAGCAATCAGATCTCTGTTTGCCTCAATCTCCCTCTACGTGTTTCCTGGCTACCTAGAAATACACACTCCTTGCTCTGCATTGGTTGGTGGTGCTATGTCACTGCCCCAAAACTCCTAAAATCATTGTAGAACTGCCTCTTTAGGGTGGGCACGGATGGCCCCTCGAAGTAGAGGTTGAATCTCCCACTTGAGATATTCGTGGCTAAACAACTAGTTGACTCATCTAAACAACAGAGTGAACAATCAAGTGATTTTGTTTGCAAGATGTATGAATGAATCCCAAAATGAGAGTTGCTCCCTCCTTATAACTCCTTAGGCCTCCCTTGCCTCATGTGGGCCCCCTCCATCCACCTATTCAACTTTCCCTCCAAGCTATTCAAATGGGCCAATTCGAATTCCCATGTGGGTGGCCCCCACATTCCACAAGCAACCAAATTAAGTCGAATTGCCTCCTAAGTCCCTAAGTCAAAAATGATGGGTTCTCTTCCTTAGCCAAAATTGTGCAAAATTGTGTAGCAGCACCCTGTTACAAACCTGTTTGAGAAGGGACATGACAGTCCTCTCCTCCCAAATGTTGCTTGCCCTCAAGCAACCTCAAAGTTGGGTGCTCCAATATATGCTCACCCTCCTAGGTGGCATCCTCATCCAGGAAGTTCTTCCAATGCTCCAAAAATCGCTTGTCCTCAAGCAATGACTGAATGAGCATCCTCTCTAATTGTTTCTCCCCACTATCACTGTAACATGTGCCAGGGTCCCAAATGTGCCACTGAATCGTCCTTGACCTCAGCACTGTCCTGCTATGAAAGAAACCTTTAATACCAAGATCCCAGGCCATCCTATCCAACATGAAGCTCCCCTCGCTCCATTCACTATCCTGCCCGGTGGAAGTACCAGAAGTCCCTTGCTCCATCAGTGACTCGCTAAAGTCCAATGGAAGATCTATATGATCTCCCCCTGTAGTAACTGGCGCATCCCTAAAGGTTATTGAGTTGTGAAGAGATGTGATGCCCCAGTTCCCTGCTAGTCTCAGAGTGGTGCCACCATGTTGATATTGCGCTACTCTGACTATGTCATACTCCCCATCATGCGCAGACAGTATCCTGCTCTCCTAGAACTCGATGGTGGAATACTGAAAGAGGCGAGACACATCTTGCCTAGGCATCTCCATGGCACCAAGGCCTACCCATCCAAATCTAGCTTTGAACCTATGCAACAATAGAGAATAACTGCCTCCCCATATGATGAAACCCTCTGTGAACCCCCATGTGTCATCCCAAGAGCGAACTATATCACTCTCTGCCACAACTCCGCTCATCACGAGTGATCTATCGATCAACTGAATCCCTTCATCCCATAGGCTATGGCAGACCTGTTGCGGCATAGCCCTAACAACCGATGGAATCCCTTTGGCCCTCATCTCTAGTCCCTGCGTGTCACCCATATATAGGATCCATACATCATGAACTAATCTTAGGCATGTTAAATTGCTTGGTGTATGCCACTGTGTAATACAGATGACCACTGGAAACCATGTGTGCTAAATAGCTACCCCCTAAATGCAACCAATAGATGGGTATCTGATATGCACAATCAACACAGTGTATGTGGATCCATCCTACTCCTGCCAACCATCACCACTGGTTCAACTACCCGCCCCTTAGAGAATTGTCGATACAATGTCAGGAACCCGGATACATACTGGACAACTATCTCAGCCGCACATGGTCTCCTTTGCTCATCCTTGGTCTAAACATGCCCTGTGGAAAGAGTGAAACATGTCTCCCCTGTGACCAGCTCCCCGGGCATAGAATCAATGATGCATGATATGCCATCTTTGTCAGTGATCACCTCATCCCTCGACCTATGGCTGTCAACTCGCGCAACAAGTCGATGCCCCCGTTGAGAAATCTCCCCTCTATTGCACTAAGTGTCATCCAAATATCTTGGGTGAGTTCCCTGTCCCCTACTGCTCGTGCCCAAAGTGTCAAAGGACAACAACCAGATCGCTCATTCCTATAAGTGACGTAGAAGAGGGTCAGGAGTGTGAGTCCCTGCAGATACCATCAAGTATCGCTCATTTGTGTCCCCATCAATCCTGGGTGAACTACACCCAAAGGTATGCTCGGTATCTCCGTCCATGGGTGTGCCTGGAGGAAACACTCCAAGACCTCGTTGTGCAGCACAATATGCCTTTGCATACCACCGATCATCCCAGTACTCCTGGACATGCCATTGTACACTGCAGCCTACCCCTGTACACTGTGGGATGCCCTCGGCTGCAACGCTGCCATCCAGTCCCGTCCTGCTTCCTACCCGTGTCACTGTACCTATCACTCCCCGCATGTACTCACTGCGATGTGAGACACTCCCACTCCGCAACGCAGTGCAACACACTACAACACACCACCATGCATCTCCATGCCCACCTCTAGACCACTGCGCAACGCTATATGCTCTCACATATCCCTGGATATGATGGCTAATCCAAATCGGATCCACAAAAGACTGTCAAGAACCTTGACTGTATCGAGTTAAACAAATCTTTAATGAAATCCAAAACAGCATCAAAAACACCCTGAACCAGTGGCCATGGCAACCGGTGTGGAACGACGAGGACCTCGATTAAAGCGTGCTGACCGAGGCCCATGGAGACTGCATGGGAGGTCAAAACAGCCCCTGGGAGCCCCGGATCGGGAAAAGGAGGCGATTTCACTGGGCAAAAAAGGCTAAATGGAAAAGCCTTAAGCACTCGGTCACGTTGGGAACCGGAGAACCGCGAGCGGAGAAATAAAAAGCACTAAAGTGCAAAGGCGGGACCCCCACTCTGGAAAACTGGCGGTTTTGATTGGGGTGCCCTTGAACAACAAGAGGTTTTGGAGGAGAGCAGAGCGATCCCACTCAGCGATCGACGCATGGCAACAGAGGTGAGAGAAAAACCGTCGTGATCGCACGCTATCGGTCAAGCAAGTCAATCGCGCTCGACATGCGTATGACGTTGGATCTAGAGGAGCCCAGATCGGACGGCTGAGATTGCGCCTGATAGAAAGAAGCGGAATCGACAGGGAATTAAGCCGCGATTTAAAAGGATTTGGAATTTGTTTGACCGCCACGGTGGAGAAAGAATGTATCCACGACATAACTGAAGAAATGGATCGACAAGCAGGCTGGCGTTGTTTCGATAGGGACACGTGGCACTTCCTGAGCGTTCATGCTGACGCCGAACAGGGAACTCCAAGCACAGCTGCAGAAGGAGAATTGACGCAGGCGAGAGAGGAACCGAACAGGCATAGGGATCAAATGGTTAAAGCCATGAACAGAAATAGTCGAAGAGGGGATTTTTGAGAAGAGTCCAAGCGACCAAGAGAGACAATGAACAGCGAACCCTGAGAAGAGGACTGAACACAGAGAATAGTAAAGCCAAGCAAAGAGGACAGAGGGTCGAGCTGACCACAGGCAGCGTCAAGCACCAGAGAGCTTGAAGATTCAAGCCTTCCCATAGAGGAATCTTTCCAGACTGAGCATCACATTTGGCTCTTTCCACTATAGACCAAGGGTCACAGCGCTGGTAAGAAGAAAAGAGTCCGTGAACTCTGAGTGGCTTGGGGAATCCAAGATCCACCCTACCTAGCAAAATCTACTTCAGGAGAACTCACATTGAGTCCCTGTATTGTAATTTCTTTGCTGCAAGACACAATAAAACAAGGCCACCACTGAAGCTGGACCGGAGACATAGCCCTGGAGAATAGGGTGAACTCCTTATTAAAAATTGTTTGTGTCTTTGTGTTGCTTACTGTATCTCTCTGCTGTCTTTCCATTTAGATGTCTGTGTATTGGCAATTTGATCGATCCGTTGCTTGAATAACACAGAACACACACCAGCACATGAGTCTGTAATACCTTTTGTTTAACAAATCTTCAACTGAGGTCACTCAGAGGGTGATTATCAGATCAATGGCCTAGAGCTATGTTTGTACGTGTCAGGCCACACATGATTAGTATCATCACCTCCACCATCACATCATTATCCCCGTCGATGAATGGATCTCCCCTCCAAATCCCCCCAGAGGGATCCAAGAAGTGACTCTCCCTATGTGTCAGCAGTGATGCCACCATTGCTACACTCCTGTATGTCCTCTGTGCCCCGCCTAAAAGTGAAGAGCCCTCAGCTCCATGCAAGGCACATTCTGGTGGCCTGCCAATGCCACCTCCTTCGACAAACTCCTGCTAGAGTATGTTGATCACCCAGTGATCCCGTGTATAAATACCATACCAAGAAAACCAAAGGAGTCTATCCATAAACTAGTTGGCCACTAGTGTTGACCGGGACTGGTCTAGCGAAAGTGCATGCTCAACTAGTAGGTCAACTGCACCATCCCAGTTGTAGTCAACTGACATACATGGGAAATTATAGGTAGTCCCTCCCAGATGCCAATGCCAGTTGGGGCTTCCAGCATCCCTAGTGCCTGGAAACTCCTACTGAGCTCCACCTGGGTCTACTGCTATCTCCATAGTCCACTCCACCAGGTACCAACTCAGAATATCCCACTTCCCAACCCTAAGAGAGAGATTGAATGCACGAACTCCCGCAAATAGAACAACCCCACCATGAGGGTGTTGCACCCTGTGCAACTCAAGTCGTTACATCTCGCTATCCTGGTCAATACATACAATCTGACTAGGTAGCTCTGTCTCCCTTTGTCCAATGGACCATGGTAATCTAACAGTGCTGTTAGCCCCATCTATGTATGTTCGAAGAGGGCTACTCTCATGCTCCAACGTGCACTCTAGTTGCACCAGTAGGGAATCCAACTGCTCCCCAACATGAGTCAATTTGGTCGTGGACTCGACACAAACTGCTCTCATGCCCTCTAGCTCCTCGTTCTGCTGTAGAATCGCTTCTCGCACTAACGCGACCTTCCTTTTTAATGCTAGAAGGTCGGCCTGAAACTGATGGAACTATTGTGGGCATCTATCACCTGTAAACTCGATCACGACTCCAGATACCTCAACAACTATTGGCATCTCGTCTAGGGATGGTACCCCCTCAACAAATGGTTCTATGTGAGTAGGCTCTATCCTCTCCACCAGGGTGTCAACTGGGGCTATCAAAGAGGTCTTTAATAAAGGTGACTCCTGCGCCACACTAGGCATATCGATGTGCTCCTCACCATCATGTGGGATCTCAACATCATGCTCAACCTCTTCCTTAATCTCCTGATATCTAAAGCTAGGTCTCCACCAACAAAAGCGCCCCCTAATCTCACCCTCTAACCGTCTTTGTCCTGTCTGCTCCTTTTTAGGAGATCTCGTGCCCTAATCTGGTCGAATTTCCCCACCTGATGTAGATGGTTGTTGTTATGGAACCAAATTACAAAAAGATAGAAAAAATAGATGAACGCCTTAGAAATAAGCCTCTTCGAGGGGGAAAGCTCCTTTACATTACACAAATGAACAATTCTTCGATGATACAAATGAAAATACTTCCTTTCTATATATAGGAGTCTAAGGGGTCATAATATAATCAGAGCCGACATAACAATAATAATGTAAGGGCACAATAATAACAATATGGGGACTACATGGGCACAACAATATAATAAGGGGGTTGTACTAATAACAATAAGGGGTTACAATAGTAGTATAGGGACCTAACATGCCCCTCTCCTTCAAAAAGGGTTGTCCTCAACACTTGAGTAGTTCTTGATGCTCCTGTATAAAATTCTTGTCCTCGCATTTGGAATCTTCAGCAGGTAAGTTCTTTACTTGATGAGATACTCTAAAATTGATTGATTTCGTAGCTATCGGGTTCTTGTTTCTATGACTGCTCCAGGCTCCAATATGATTTTTCCTTCCTCGTCAAGTTCTGGCAATATTGTTTGAACTGGGATCTTCCGCAACTTTTGAATGAGTGGCCACACTTCTTTGTCCTTCTTCCATTCATACCTTATTTCATTTATCCAATCTAGTTGGATAATAGAAATGGCGCACAACAATGCTTCCACATCCTCATCCTTTCTTGAGAGTGCATCTGCCACAACATTTTGCTTCCCTTTTTTGTAGATGATTTCAAAGTCATAAC
>APFE031536713.1:0-10244 GCA_000404065.3 Pinus taeda | reverse complement strand
GCCACAACATTTTGCTTCCCTTTTTTGTGAATGATTTCAAAGTCATAACCCAACATCTTTGTGACCCATTTTTGTTGCTCTTCATAGGATAATCTTTGTTCTAAAAAGTATTTAATACTATCATGATCCGTTTTTACCTTGAAGTGTCTTCCCATTAGGTAAGGTCGCCATTTCTTAAGTGTGTGTAGTTTTGCCAACATTTCCTTCTCATAAATAGCTTTCTTGAGGGACATTTGTTTGTATGTATGTAAACATAAAAATACCCAATCGCCTACACCAAAACTTATTTCATTGTGATGTTGATCTGCCTGTTGTTTCATTCGATTCTGCACCAAAGTGGCGTTATCCTTTAAAAGCTGAAGAACTTGTTGTTGATGCTCGATGTGATCTTTCACTGCTTGAATCTTTTTCTTCTTGATATGTCCTTCTATATTGAGAGTTTGAGGAGTGGTAATTTCTTCCATTGCATTACAAGATATGGCTAGATTCATTTCTTGATGCTCTATGTGATATTTCACTTCTTGAACATTTTTCTTCTTGATATGTCCTTCTATCTTGATAGTTTGAGGAGTGGTAATTCCGGCCATTGCATGACAAGATATGGTTGGAGTCATTTCTTCTTCTTTGATGTGGTCTTTCACTTCTTGGACCTTTTTCTTCTTGATATGTCCTTCTATCTTAAGAGTTTGAGGAGTAGTAATTATTTCCAATGCTTTACAAGATGTGGTCGGATTCATTTCTTCTTTCTCTAGGGTTGGTTCTTGGTGTATATACTCTTCTTTTGACATTTCTTGATCCTTTTCTTCCTCCTCTCCACAATAAATGTAAATTTCTTCTCAACACACTTATGACCTTTAATGTATTTTTTATCACAATTGTAACAAAGCTCTTTTTCTCTTTTTTCTTCCAATTGTTGTGGTGTTAACCTTGCAGGTTGTGGAAGGTTAGGAGAAACAACACTTCCATCTTTATAGTTGTGAGGGGTAGACTTCCTTGTTGCCATAATTTTTCCTTCCACTTTGTAACAAAACCTTTTTGCTCTTTTTTCTTCCAATTGTTGTGGTGTTGCTCTTTGTATCCTCATAATGTGTTATAATTTTCTCCGTGAAAATTGACCACGTAACAAGTGGTTTACGAGAACAAAGCCCTTTATACCATAAAAATTGATTTTTTTCTAAATATAAAGATGCAATACATACCTTTTGTAACAGTGGAACACCATGTAGATCAAAATATTTCTCCATCTGTAGTATCCAATTTACCGGATCCTTGCCATCAAACTTCCCCATCTCGATTTTTATTGATTTTAGGAGCTCGATCTTGAAACAACTGTAACTTTGTAATTTCAGATCTCTAAGTTTTGAAATTTCTTCCTGCGGTATATCTCTGAGTTCTCTTTCTATCCCTGCAAGTCTGATCAAAATTTGATTATCCAAGAAAGAGTTATGCGAAATCTCCCATGATGACCTGATTATAGAGTAGTTAAGTAGAGCAAAATTGTACGACGTGCCACGTCTCACTGTTTCGACCTTAGTAGCTAAAACTGATATACAGAATACTACAAGAAGTCCTATTTCTGCAACTTCTTACAAAAATTCAGTCTGATGCTCAGAGAGAAAGTTATGACTATTTTCCCAAGGTGACCTATTTGGAATGTAATTTGGGGGTCTACAAAAACCCTAACTTCCTCAGATTATATATCCGAAAATATAGCGAGATAGGGCCTAAAATTTGGAGCCGAGGTTCAAACCGATTTCTTCTCAAATGGGTTTTTTTTAGCTTTTGAAACTTTGTAGAGAAAGCGTTATAGCGAACATTCCACAATGACCTTTTTTAGATGAAATTTTGGAGCTTGCAAAAACTCTAACTTCCTTAGATCATATCTCTGAAAATATAGAAAGACAAGGTATGAAATTCAGTCGCGAGGTTCAACATGATTTCATCTCAAATGGGTTTTCTTTTTTATCATCTGAAACGTCACAAAAAAATCTATAGCGAAAATTCCACGATGACCTGTTTGGAGCAGCAAAACCCTAGAATCCAAAGCTCTGATACCAAATGTTATGGAACCAACTCACAAAAAGATAGAAAATATAAATGAACGCCTTAGAAATAAGCCTCTTCGAGGGGGCAACCTCCTTTACATTACACAAATGAACAATTCTTCGATGATACAAATGAAAAGACTTCCTTTCTATATATAGGAGTCTAAGGGGTCATAATATAATCAGAGTCGACATAACAATAATAATGTAAGGGCACAATAATAACAATAGTGGGCTTCTATGGGGCACAATAATAACAATATGGGGACTACATGGGCACAAATATATAATAAGGGGGTTGTACTAATAACAATAAGGGGTTACACTAGTAGTATAGGGACCTAACAGCTGCACCCCCATGACTTGCTCACCTCTAACGTCTTTTTTGTAAGGGTGAGGATGGGTTTGGCTTGTCACCCTCCTCAACTAGGCCAACCTCTCATCGCCCCAATGAATTCTACCCCAAAATTTCTACATACTGGATTTCCCTTGAGTCATGGGTTTGTCTCCAGTTTCACCTGTCACTGTGCACTCATACCTAAAGCTTCCATGATCTTCTGGCTAATTTCCCACAGCTAGGCCAAGATCATGCTCTGATACCACTGTAATGATCCTTAATAGGCATACAAGTGATAACAAGCAAATAATACATGTAGCAAATTACAAAAATGAAATATTCAGCAAACACCCATATAAAAGTTGCAAATGGAGAACTTCTGAGCCATTTTATTATATTTATGCAAGTCAAATACAATAGATGATGGAATGGTGTACCTGAGCTTGTCTAAATGGACAAGCAAGACTAAACCCAGTTAGGAAAATGGCTGAGCTGAAGGCTACCTAGCTGCTACACCAATCTGCATTGTGTTGCCCATAAACTATTGCTTTGCTGAAGTTTGAATGGCTAGAAGGTGCACTAAAACTACCCAAAAATTTATATGCTTTTAACCCTAGACTCCTTGGCCAAAACCCACAAAAACTTAGAAATGGTTTGGCTCGATTTGGACTTCCCAAAATCGATCCCGAAAGGCACTATTCAATCCCCAACAATTCTACACCGCCTGTTGCAAAGATATGACTTAAAACCCTACCTCTGGTGCTCAGAAAATTATGAAACTTTATATTTGGGATCCTTGTCAAAAACCTAGAAAAACCCAGAAAGGATTTTGGTTGGTTTAGACTTCTGATTTTCGACCCCTTGGAGCCTCACCTCAGCTCTAGCTGCCAATTTCGACTTGTTGGAAACTGCCTGTAAATCCACCTGAAAACTTCTCCAAATTGTTGAGTTCACCCGTGCTATCCAATCCCTGACTCCCCGGATGATCTCTTGGCCCAACTCAGCTGCTCCCAAGTACCACGAAAATTTGTTGTGTGGCCTCTGCATTATCCCCTAGTCTAGTGGTTTGAATTGCTGGAATGTTGGCTCAGCTCGCTGTAAAACCCAGCAAGAACGTTGGTCTAATGTTGATACCTCATCTCTACAACTCCCAGACAAGAAATCAAATCTCTTCTTTCCTCAATCTCCCTCTGCGTGTTTCCTGGCTGCCCATTAATACGCAC
This sequence comes from Pinus taeda, assembly GCA_000404065.3. Lineage (NCBI taxonomy): Eukaryota > Viridiplantae > Streptophyta > Pinopsida > Pinales > Pinaceae > Pinus > Pinus taeda. The sequence goes on along the minus strand of APFE031536713.1, from coordinate 6,639 downwards.
TCCTTGCTCTGCGCTGGTTGGTGGTGCTATGTCACTACCCCGGAACTCCTAAAATCCTTGTAGAAATTCCTCTCTAGGGCAGGCACAGATGGTCCCCTGAAGTAGAGGTTGAATCTCCTGCTTGAGAGGTTCATGGCTAAACAACCAATTGACTAAACTAAACAACAGAGTGAACAATCAATTGATTTTGTTTGCAAGATGTATGAATGAATCCCAAAATGAGAATTGCTCCCTCCTTATAACTCCTTGGGCCTCCATTGTCTCATATGGGCCCCTCCATCCACCTATTCGACTTTCCCTCCAAGTTATCCGAATGGGCCAATTCGAATTCCCATGTGGGTGGCCTCCACATTCTACTAGCAACCAAATTAAATCGAATTGCCTCCTAAGTCCCTAAGTCGAAAATAATGGGTTTTATTCCTTAGCCAAAATTGTGTAGCAACACCCTGTTACAAATGTGTTTGAGAAGGGGCATGACACTCTCCATGCATAACTTCTTCTCGTTGGCATACTTTCCCTGAGAGACAAACATTTCCTCATCTCCTTGCCATACTTCCAATATGAGGAAATAATGCAGGAGTCCCATGTCCTTCATCTCAAATTATCTTGCAAGATTTGATCAACTTTTTATCACTAGTTAAAGTCAAATCATTGACATATAACACTATAATCAACAATTTACCTTCAACAACAATATGGTAAAGGTTTGCATCTACTTCTCTTTTGGTGAAGCCAAACCTGGTGAAATAGTTGTCGATCTTGGTGTACCAAGCACGGGGTGCTTGTTTCAATCCATACAACACTCACTTGAGTCTGCACACATGCGACTCTTCGTCGAAGGTATCAAATTCTTCTGGTTGTTCAATGTACACCTCCTCCTCAATCACACCATTGAGGAATGTTGTCCTCACATCCATCTAATGGATCTTCCATCCCATCTGTGCTACAAGTGATAGAATTGATATGATAGAAGAGTACCTTGCTATCGGAGCAAAGGTCTCCTTGTAATCAATTCCCTCCATCTGAGAGAACCCTTTGGCCACAAATCTAACCTTATGTTTCTTGATGCTTCCGTTTGCTACTTGCATCACCTTGTAAATCCACCTCGACCCTACCACTGAGTTGTTCTCCTGTCTTGGGACCACTTCCCAATCATTGTTTCTGACTATGGAATCATATTCCTCTACCATGGCATCAACCCATACTGGTTGTTGTACTACTTCCTTGAATGAGGATGGTTCTATCTCAACTAGCTCACTCATTAGAGCCATGTACCTAGTGTACCAATCTAGTGACCTCCTCTGCCTGCATTGTGATGTGGGTGCTCCCACATTATCTCTAGCATCATGCAATAATCTGTCAGCTTCCCTGGTGTGCTTCCTTCCTTCTCTGGACGTCTCTGCATGAGTGGGTGCTTCCACTCTCTTCTCCTCTGCTTTTGGCTGCTCCACAACATCCCGAGGTTCTTCCTTTGGAGCCAAAAGCTCCTCATCTACATGCAATTGAAGCTCCCTCTCAAGGGAACATTTCATGGCCTTCTCTTCATCAAACTTCACATCTATACGAATAACTATCATCTTGTGAGATGGAAGGTACACTTTATAGTTGTGAGGTGTATTAGTGTACCCCACAAATATGCCCAACTCATCTGTGGTTCTAGATTTTTCCTTGCATCCTTGGAAACATGCTACTATACTGATGAACCAAAGACCTTGAAGTGTGACACATTTGGTTTCTTCCCTGAAAAATATTCTTTTGGTGTACTCATCCAAATAATCCAAAGAGGACTCCTGTTCTGCACATATACTGTTGTGTTGCATGCTTCATCCCACAAGTGCAACGATAGGCCCTGATTATGCAACAACGTGTGTGCAGTGCCCACAATACTCATTTTCTTCCTCTCAACCACCCCATTCTATTGTGGGTTATGGGGTGCTATTAGCTCTCATTGAATTCCTTCTTTTGCACAAAAGTTCTTGAACTCATACAACACATATTCACCATCGTTATCACTCCAGAGAGCCTTCAATTTTCTTCGAGTGTTTTTCTCGACAAGTGTTTTAAATTCACAAAATTTGGAGAATGTGTGGTCTTTCTTCTACATGAAGAAAATCCAGCACTTACGTGAGAAATCATCTAGAAATATAACATAATACCTATGCTTGGACGTGGAGACTGTCGAGAAATATCCACACACATCCGAGTGAACTCTTTTGATCACTGCTTGCGCTCTACTGTCCTTGTCATGAAAGGTGGCTTTGGTGTACTTCCCCACTGTACACCCTTTGCATGTATCTTGTTGCTCTAGTGCACCCTTGGGAAGTCCTATAGAAATTTGATGCATGATCTTTAAAGCTCCATGGTGCAAATGGCCAAGTCTCCTATTCCATAATTCACCGATGTCTTGACTCTGCACCTTCTTTGCTTTCGTGCTCAAAGCAACACCGTCTTCTATATCTAATTTTTAGAGGTTCTTCCCCCGAAACCCAATCCACTTCACTTGTCTTGTGGCGATGTGTTTAAGGAAAGTCTTTCCTCTGCTAAATATCACATCGTAGCCATGATCTTCCAACATAGCAACTGAAACTAAATTTTTCTTCACACCCAAAACATACATGACATATTTTAATGTGAGGGAAGAGCCAGACTCCCTCTGAAAAGTAACTGTATCGATACCGGTCACACTATACCTTCCATCATCTCCCATCTCGATGTGCATCTGGAGGTCCTTCTCCTCCAATTCGTTGGAAAATTCTTTTTTGCCTATCATATGGAATGAGACTCTACTATCTAGATACCACACATTACTGATCACTGTTGTCACCATGCATGCAATGAGTGTGAAATCCAACTCGAATTTTGAAGCTAGAGCTTCATCTTCCACTCCTCTTGAGGGCTTCTTGCTGACCTTCTTGTGTGGATGCTTCGTGGCATAGTGTCCCAACATGTGAAAGTGAAAGCATTTAATCTTTGACAAGTATAATTTCTTCTTGCCTGCCTATCCAGAATCTCCTTCGAATTGGTATTTCTTCCCTTTCTTTGTCTTTCTAGTCAAGGAACAGTTCTCCTCATCCTCAACCTTAGATGAGGTTCCATCTCTGTTGCACCGCTTGGTCTCTTCCTGCACAAGATCGAATCATAACTACTCCCAGCTTGGTAGTTTGTCTCTACCATTCACGAAATCCTGATAACTATGTCAGCTCTTGGTAAGACCTAATACAGCTAGAGCTACCAAATATTCTTCTAGAACAATCACACTGACCGCGCCAAGTTCATCATGAAACTGAGTGAATTTGCTCAGGTACTATGAAATTGATTCAACCTTATGCATTTTGATGCTCCAAATCTTGTCCTTTAGTGCCAACTTCTTGTGGTCACTATTGTTTTCAAACAAGTCGTTTAGTGTTTTCCACATTGCAAATGGAGTTTCCTTCTCATGGAGATTCGAGATAATATGATCTCGAACTCCCTCCAATATGATCCTCCTCGCTTTAGCTACATCCTTCTTCCACTGAGCAACATCTTGGGCATCGAATACTGGGGGTTTAACTACATCTATTTTGATGTAATCTAGTATCCCGTTATCATCTAATACCGCCTCCATACAAATCTTCCATGGCACAAAATTTATGGTTCCTTCCAGAGCATACTCGAGCCTGAGTCGGTGGAAGTCATCTTCTCACTTTTGGAGAAAGCCTACAACATTGATCTTGAAATTCAAACCTATTGCAATAACTTTGAATTATCTTCTCTACTATGAATATAGCTTTGATACCATGTAGAAATTAATTGTAGATTAAAAATTGCTCATGTAATGTTCTAAAACATAAGACTCAAATCTACTCTACTAATCTACGAAAATCATTTCACAATGGAGAAGCAATTTCAATAGCATGTGACATGAATTAACACATACACGAGGATATATCTAGGGGAAAGCAACTGCTCAAAACCCCTTCCTATCTGTATTGCATTAGTCAGAGAATAAGAAATAAATACAATGCTTGTTCAAGACTGAACAATCTCTGCACAAGTATAATCTATCTCATTGCTTCACAAGCTGCCTCTGGTCAATACTTAACAAAATTTCTACTTGCCCAAGTCCCCATTTCCATGCGTCGTTTCCTTGGGAATTAGCCGCTATTATTTTGAAAAATTCCTCATCCATAATTGCACAATCCCTATAGGCCCTTCTCTGGTTGCATGCACCACCTATACAACTTGGATAATTATACAACTAATAATACACTTCCATTGAACTCCAATCTCAACTGGGTAACTCGTAGTTCATGAATGGATGAGTAAATTATGTCCTATTTATCAGTTAACTAGTTGAACATTGAACCCCACTACTAGACCTCCTACTAGCTCCTCCAATAGGTGGAACTAGTTTAACTAAATTTAACTCAGTTTAACTGAATTAAATTATTACAACTCAAATTAAACTCAACTGAGGATCCTAAAATTCAGGAACCACTCTACACAACTCAGGTCAGACCCTCAACTCGAATTAACTGAACCACCTAAGTGAAACTAACTTAGTTAACTCATTCTTGTTGTCTTGTGATGTTGAATTACAAATTTATCATAATTTAATTCAAGGGAAAATTAAATAGGATTTTCTTGTTGCCATTTTCAACATAGGTAGGGAGCGAAAACAAATTTAGGGAGCGGGCTCTTGGGGTCGCTCTCGATGCGTTCTCGCCAAGAGCATGCTCCAGGATTAGGTTCGATAGGTGGGGGCAGGTGCTTCCCTACAACCTGGATTCAAGAGAAAACACTCCACCTGGAATTACCCATTGGTGATCAGTAAGGGCGTCATGCTTTCATTGTTGCCAAATGCCTTTGCATCTTGGGCTGTTAACCTTTTTACTAAGTCGGAGGAAGAGAGCTCTTAGCCAACTAAAAGTAGTTTTAGACATATACTCTAGTCCCAATTATTGAAAAAAAATATGATTTTTATTTAATAAAAACCTTCCAAATAAATTATTAAAATTACATAAAATATATATATCTAACCAAATCACTACTCTATTTAAAATAAATATCAAATATAAAAAAGTTGAGCCACCAAATCATTCTTCAATTTAAAATAAATATCAAATATAAAAAAAGTTGAGCCACCAAATCATTCTTCAATTTAAAATAAATATCAAATATAAAAAAGTTGAGCCGAAAATAAATATCAAATATAAAAAAAGTTGAGCCACCAAATCATTCTTCAATTTAAAATAAATATCAAATATAAAAAAGTTGAGCCGAAAAATGGACCTTTGCATGATATCAAGTTCAATTACTGATATATAATACCTTCTGAAGAATTCCGTGGATTTCCCTGATCAGTATAGCATTTTCTAGGTGTATTTTACAATTAATAAAAAATTTAAAATGTCAATAAGATAGGTTAAAAAATAAATTAACTTAAACATAAAAGTTCAATTCAGTTGATTTGCGATAAAGAAATCTCTCTTCCAGCAAAGAAAAGTATTGTTTCTTGAGTTCTCTGAGAATGGCTTATTATGTTTTCAGCATTTTATTGTCTGTTTTCAAGATTTGGTTATCAATTGTGACCAAATTGCCACCAAAAATTTCCATTTATCAAATTATTTTTGTTTTTTTTTTTCACAAATATGGAAATACATTTTATTTATTTTTATTGAAATTTCTTAATATTATTATAAGATTTAAATTTCGAAAATTTTTAATATTACATTTTTGATAAATCTCAACCAAAATGAAAATATTTTACTTAATCACAATTATTTGAACTGAAACTTCATATAATCCCCCATATATATATAAACAAATTCAAGATAACAAAAAACAAGTAACTCACCTCAATTTTTGACTTGATAGAGGGGAAAAAAAAAAAAAAAAAACTAATTTGAAATTTTAAAATCAGATAATAAAATACTACTTACTATATTGTTTAACATGAAGATTTTGGACTAGCCAATTATTTTTCCAATTGTTTTTAGTGAGATTTTTGGTGTGTTTTTCTGATCTAATTTCTCTAAAATCCTGTAGGAATTTAGGGAAATCACAAGCTTGATGAGTAATCCCTGCATAATCAAAGTGCCCTAGAGATTTTTCAGGGTTCTGAATCCATATGTACAGTGAAAAAACCAATTTAAATAACACAAATCAAATTCAACTAAATTTTTTCAGCCAAATTCCAATACCAAAAAATCAAAAAAATGATACTAAAAACAACTCCGCACTTTTTTCCTTGTCTCCTTTCAAGGAATTTTTTTTTATCAGTATAAAAAACGTTATATTCATATTCTAAAATATTACATAACATCATATATGATACCACATGCCAAACAATTCAGTGACACTGATAACATCATATATGATACCAAAACAGTTCAGTGGTACTGATACCAGTCCATATCGACTCGACAGAAAACCTGTAAAGCCATCTTTATCAAATATCATACCCATATGCACAGTTCTAAACATATTCACAGGATATTCAAATATCAGAATAGTCTAATAGATCCTCAGTTCAGTAAGCAGGTTCTATAGAAAAGAGATATACATGTAAAGACACAACAGTGAAAAAAAGACGTAAACGGCCAAAAAAGTTCTGATAATAATCCACGAGTAGTTGCATTATGGATCTAGGGAGAAGAG
>APFE031536708.1:0-17164 GCA_000404065.3 Pinus taeda | reverse complement strand
AACTATGTATATATGGTTGTTCTAATTTATATTATTATTGACCATTACAAATAGTTAAATTTTAATAGTCACTTTTACATTATACACCTCATAATTATTAATGTAGTTGATATAAGTTTATTGGGATATATCAGCCACATTTACTAATGTGGTTGTAATTGTGCTTGAAATGCCCATATCTATCATTGTGCATCAACCACATTAGTAAATGTGGTTGTGCTAATACTAATCATGTAAGAGAATCTCAAGTTCCACTCCCAAGGAAAGATATCATTATTTTTCTCTCACAGTTCATGCAACTTTATTGTTACTATCTTTATCATGAATAATGTAATTGTCATTTCAACAATAATTGGATATCATTTTTCAATTAATTTCTTGACATTAAAGAATTGTGTGGTTTATACTAGAGACAAAATGAACACTAGGAATATGCTTCTTCTTACTTTCTTTGTCTTGAATTATATGAAATATGTATTCTTCATTAACTTAATTATTGATGACAACCAAATTATTATAAAGAATAAATTTCTTCTCTCATATCTCTATCTTTATTGATATAATACCTTAATCTATTGCAAATATTATTATATTTAGTTCTTGCCTTGCTTTGTCTTGAATATTATAAAAAGAATTTTGATTATAAATATTGTAAATTTTAATCACATATTAAAATATTATAATCACACATAGATAAATATAGACAACTTTTATGATACTTTGTATTAAATGATACAAAGGCTTTACCTATTGTAAATATTATATTTTAAATGTATATGTAATCACCCTATATTATAATTTAAATTTCTTAAATATATGTTTTATCCACTAAAACGTAATTGTTTAGTTTCTTTTATAAAATTAACCTTCTATTTATTAATTTTAAATCATATTTTTTTAGATTCCAAATTTATGATTTATAATATATACTTTTCAACAACAATCACATATATATTGTGTATATGATTTATCAAAATATATTATTTCCATCATAAATTCATAATTGTTGTTGATGCTCTCATCCTCGGTAACTTTTAAGTGGTGCTTCTGCATTGATGTTTATTTGCATGGCACCATCTATTCTTTTGTATCCCCAATGTTACAAAATCCGCAGTTATCAAATTCACAGATGTAAAGTTGATATTCCTACTCGTCGTAGCCACGACTCGAGGTTGCTCTGACCTATTGACTTTTAAGATCAGTTTAACTCTTACAACTATATAGAATATTCATGCCGGTTTTAAAATAAATTGGAAGTTTTGTTTATATTACATTTAATCATTTCTAATAAAAAAATATTAACAAAAAGCAGATTCAATTAAATAAATTTTAAACCAATATTACTAGCCATTATTCTATTATCTTTCATCATTTCAAGAAGAATTACACACATTTATATAGCCACGATGTTGAGCAACAGCAGAAAGAACCACAAAGCCGAAATATGCATGTCGGACATGTTTTGTAACAGGTTAGAAACGTGAAAGCTTTCTCTTATAAGTTGGGTGTTTTAATATCACACATGAACGCATATACAAGCATTCTCTTCTCAGTTGGGTGTTTTTATATCAGACATGAAGGCAGATCTTCACGCATCAGCACATATTTTAATGATGTGAAAGAAATAACACCCATAATCGACTTATTCGGAGATATTTCTAGGTCTACGATATGCAAATTTCAGAACCCCGACATTCTAATCCAGATATCTGGAGACCTGTTCCAGATTGAGTGTTTCACTAACTTCTGAGTATCCTTCGATTTCTATGTTTATGAACTTTTATTAAGTAGCCGAGGGTATATCCCTTATACTCAAATCTCGAGCTACCAGGAGAGGGTAAATCCCTTATACTCAAATCTCGAGCTACCAGGAGAGGGTAACGGTTTCTGGAAAACATTTATTCCGTACCTTTAATAGTTAAATAAACATAATATATAAATATCTCATTTTGCTAATTTAGAGTAACCAACTAAACTAATTGTTTACATTATTATTCTCATCGAATAACGACGCCAATTTCATATATATATATTCGTGGTAGGTAAGTCATGCCTCACTTCATTTGTCAAGACATGAAATAGGAAAAGAATATTCAAGGCATGGTTGAAATGATGTGGAGAGGCCAGTGTGAAGCAATTTGCAAGGCGTCGCTGAAGTGGTCGATAGGGAATAGGACGATAAAAATGTTAATGTAGGGCCAACTTATGTTGCCACTTGTGAGATTTGGGAATATAAATCCACCAAAGTCTATGTGGCCCAAAGCATTTTGATATGACGCCACGCAACTTGGCAACTTGTTCGAAACTGTCCGGTTCTATCCATATCAGACTTCTCTCTGGATATAGGAGAAGAAAAAGAGGCGAGGCTGGGGTTCAGACTTCTCTCTGGATATAGGAGAAGAAAAAGAGGAGAGGCTGGTGTTCAATGTACTGTAGACTGGGGTTTGAAAGGTCCGGTCAAGGCATACTTACAGCTCACAGCAGAAGAGGCCTGAATAGGAAAGGCAACTTTCCCTCTACAGTCTGTAGAGTTGAGAATAGCAGCAGAGGCCTGAATAGGAAAGGCAACTTTCCCTCTACAGTTTGTAGAGTTCAGAATAGGAAAGGCAATTATGCAGCTTTTAAATTAATAGATATGCGTATGTATGGTAGCTTATATATGGTAGCAGACTGAACTATCGACTGAATATATATATACAAGTTTGAGGGTATTAAATCCTGAAGCTATAAGGAAATATTTGGAGGAATGAAGGACGACTTTCGTGGTGATCCATTCGAATGGCTTTGCGTCGATGTATTTGCTCTTGTGTTGTCACTGCTCGACGTTGAGAGCTTGGCTAGGAGTGTATCAGTCTCCAGCAAGTGGAAATCTGTGGCTGAATCGGACATTTTGTGGGCAAAACATTGCCGAGAGCTTTGGAAAGACAAAGTTACAGTGAGAGCAACTTCTCTGCATCAAATCGAACCAAGAATTACAGCCTATTGCCTCTCTCTCGAGGAAGGATGCCGGGTAAATCGTTTTGCATTACTAACAATTTCTATTTCAAGAACTAAATCGCATTCATTAAAAGCCCAAATTTACAATGATACACAGGGTAATTGAGAACCCTAATTTGAAAACGACAGCGGACAATTAGATGGAACCCTAGGGATTGGTAAGGTATTTGCGAGTTAAAATATTATCTTCGATTCATATCGATATGTTGTGTGAATGTAATTGCAGATACGAATCACGGCCGACGATCTGTGCTCATACACCTGGAATTTCTGGTACAAAAGGGTACGGCTATAAGAAAGCAATATTCTAAACATTGTGTACATCCAAATTAGGCTCTTTTTTTTTTTTTTAAAGTATATATGGGGAACAAAATAGGCAATTTTCGTACCAAAAGCATTAATATGAATGGATTTTTATTCTGGTGCATGTGTAAGGAAACGGGCAAAACGACATGCTGACTGAAATGAATTTATTGCAGGAAGCAGGGAATTACTGGGTGAACTGTGATCCATATTGGCGCGGGCTTCATCCGATGCGGCGATACTTCCACCGGGATGGCTACGTCTCCGCAGATCCAGACGACCCACTGTGGGGAGGTCACGAATGCCGTTGGAATTTCACAAAGATGCACAAGGAGAGGTCTGTAATGGTTTGTGTACGAATAAACGAGTGGCCTCCGTTGAATGTCTCACGTACGTCCTGCTGGGGATGGAGAATGGAGAACTTCATGGTTGTCTACCAGACATCGCATCCCCATGAAAGTTCTGAACCAGGGGCGGCTGTTGACGATCGAATGAAGTTTTAATTTTTAAAGATTCCCTCTGGTGCGGCAAATGATACTCAAGAAACAACCGCACTTCTACATAAAATAGACAAACTACAATGCAAATTGCGAAAAGTCCTCCAACGAGGTCCAAGAATGGAGTCTGACAAGTGTAAGTTATCGTTTCACATGTATAATTCTATACGAAGTTCTGAATGTATTTGGCATATCATAATTTAAGATGTATCTAGGATTTTGGTTGTATAGTTTTTAAATTTCACATATGTGAAACATAGGGTTCTGTAATGCCCTAAAATAAAATAGATTAGCTTATCTTTTTGGATTTTATAGACGACTTCACGGAATCTTTTACATAGAAGACTTGTGATATCAAGTTAGTGCTCTGTAGCTTTCTTAATTTTTTTTATAATTTATTATAAGGATAACTTTAAGTTTTTAGGTTTTATTATTATTATAGGAAACATAGGTGATAAGTGTTATGGAGTAGTTTTCTTAATTTTTTTAATAATCTATTTTATGTGTAATTTTAGGTTTTTTATTATAATCTATTTTATGTGTAATTTTAGGTTTTTTATTATAGGGAAATATAGGTGATAATTGTGATGGGGTGTTATGGAGAAATAATATGAGTTAATTGGTAGTGGAGATTTGATATTAGGTAATTTTGGTTATAATATTATGATTTTACCTGATGCAATGTAGTTTTGGGTTATTAGATTATTTTTTTGTGTGGATTTTTTAAATATATTTTAATTAAAGGTTATATGGAATTTTATTCATTGTTACATATTTATTTGATTCAATATTAAAAACCCATATTATGTTTATTCACTAAATTTAACTTGCTTTAAATTTATATATAATAGTTGTCATATGTGTCCATATATAATTACCCGATAGACAAAGTTAATATCTGCAATTCTACTTATGCATACATCACTTCGCAGGGGAAGGAATCAATCATGATCATTCAAGATCTTGCATTCGAGTTCCGTTCCTCTCAAGGTTTAACACAAACATTAATGAAGACATTGTCATAAATACACAGTAGCTAAGTTTTCCATATAACATGTTCATAGTCCTACTCTCATAGTTAACGTATTATTGTCACATATATTATGTAATATGAATCATAGTGAATAAATAGTTAAGACGACCTTTAGTATACGCAATCCATAATGCAAAAGACTTAGCATGGATAACCTAAACCACCAACTATACGATGGCAACCTTAAAACGTAAGGATTTATCCTACATGGTTGTTTCATGCATCATTATTCAATCATGCTTCTATAGAAAGATCACACATGCAATTATACACATATACTTAGAGAATTCAACAATATACAAGGTAGGGAACAACATACAATACATCCCACGCAATGGAATACGACAAGAGAAATTGAAATAATGTCACTTGGAAAACTGAGCACTGCCACCCAACCTAGAATTGATTCTTTCAGTTCACCCTCGAGCTGAGAGTACTTTCCATGGATCAACTCCCCCTATTGATCTCTTCAATGGGTATTTAATACCCTCTTTCATGATATGGTTTCCATTAGTGGCATCCCGCTTTAATTGATTTTTTTTAATCCATTTTCCTAGGCTTTTCCCAGAAAAGCTCGCCTTTATCTCATGTGAGGCTTTTCCTCATAAAAGCTTTCCTTTCTCTCCCTCAAGGCTTTTATTTTTTTCTTAACTTATCATCTTTCTCCAGCTAAATAGCTTAATGGATATTTATCTCCAATCCATTAAACTTATCTAGAATGGGATCTAGAAGTCTTATCATAAGAGAATTATCCCTTCCCATTCACCAATGGGATTTGGCAAGAAATCTCATCTCTTGGTGTCTCGCTTTCCCATGTGATTAAATTATTTTATTATTTAATAAAGTATTTATTTTTCTTGTTAAACATCACACCTAGCTTTTCTTAGCTTAGGTTAGTAAAGTTTTACATATAATGGAGGGGTGTTACATACTCGCCCCACCCCATTAAATTTACACCGTCCTTGGTGTAATACTGCATCATATAATATTATTTTCCTTGTTCACAAGTAGCAGTTTCTGAATTTATAGGCTCCCATGGCCTTGCAATATGTTGCAGATCTTTTGATATACATCAGTTACAAAGGAGTTTTACCTGCACCTGTCCTTCCATCACTACGTGTAACATTTGTTTCAATCAATTTTGTGAGGGATTTTAGATGCAAAAACTCAACTTTTTTTACCACGGTTAATATCATAACTTGATATACAATATTACTATTTGAGTAATTACGGGTTAAGTCACCCGCCATTTAAATATGATTCCTCATGTTCATTGTATTTGAAGAAATGCATGTTATTCCCCTACATTCTTTTGATGTCTTTGTGTTATTGTTGATCACTTGCTTCTTGCAATTCCCCTGCATTAGTCATAACAAGTCAAACTAGCACATTTGACTAATCAACATGTATAAAATATCATATCAGGTTAGGTCAAACATAACCATCAAAATTATTTGTACCCCTCAATTATAGATCACCTGTAATCGACATAAATCATAATCATAATCACATGCATAAAAAATTGAAATAAAACACTAATACTTATCCTTGAATCACTTCTTAGCTTCTTTCATCTGTACACACTCCGAGTCGATTGCCATACCAGACAATCACCTAATTCCTTCTATTCTATCATGTGCACCTGCACATAATCTGCATTACACACACATACCTATATATTTCATATACTATCATGCGATATGTGCATCCATACCAATACCTTATGTACCGTTTGTACACAATACCACCTATTTTTATATCTCCAAATACCACCTTATGTATTTGTGATGCTGGGTATATGGCATAGGGAAACCCCTCCTTCCAGACATGGTCCAAATATTCAAAAAACAATGTTTTACTTCCTCTATGCAACTTTTCCCTATATTAAACGCATGTACACACGGGTTAGTCTATACCCAACCTATGTATATGTCTGAAAACACTTAAAAAAATTAAATTTCCTTAATTATGGGAAGAGATCATGGGTTTTACATGTTCATTACCTGTTGGTGCTCGTGGTCCAACTCTTTCCCAACTAGAAAACTACTTTGGGAGAAGTAGAGGAAATAGAGAATTACTCTGCTGAGACTATCCCCTGATCAAGTGTGAAGAAACCTCTGCTTCAAGCACTTCCCCAGTGCCGGTCTTCAAAAGTCTCCTTCCATAACCAACACAAGGATATCTCCCACAAGTGGAAGGATATCAACTCTCAAGGAAACAAGGGTTTCCTAAACTTGGGGAAGTGCTTGAAGCACAGGGATCTTCAGACTTGATCAGGGGATAATCTCAGTAGACGAGGGTTGCCTTACCTTATCCTTGAAGGGGGTTGAAACTCCAAAGTTGAAGGATGTGTATTGCAAAAGTTGAGCCAGAGAATCGTGCTAAAAGAATGATTTTTCCCATAGCAAAAAAACCCACGGAATAAACCCTTAGTGGAGCAAAGAATAGTTATGACAAGGAATTTTCATGGCTATGGAAGAAGGAAAGGTCTCACCAATACCCTTTAACCCTGAACAAGAAGGAAACAAAATTTAAGTGATGGGTTCAAAGGAACATCACAGCAAACAAATAACTCCATACATACATACATACATACATACATACATACATACATACATACATACATACATACATACATACATACATACATATATATTATATATATATATATTATACTATATATATATATATATATATATATACATAAGGAGAAGGGAAAAAAATATTTCACAAGACTGGATTACCTACAAAATCAGTCAAATGACTAGTGGTGGTCATGGGTGTAACCTGTGGGCTCCTACATGGCGAATGTGAGACCGTGAGAGGCCAAATGTCACATGGTAGTGAGAGAAGTGCAGTGTAACCATGTGTCGTGACAGTAGCAGTGGAAATGACACAAAGGACAAGCCTTAGGGATCCGAAAAAATGGATTAGGGCTCTAGGCATAGCCCTATTCGTCCGATGAGTGTTTCTCATCTCAACAATTTAAGCCTTGCTACGAAATCTGTCCAAATTCCTTACCACTGTCACATGGTTATTGCAAGACTGAGGTTAAGGTGGCAATAGTGTGTTGGAAGGGTTAGTTCCTTAAAGGAAGTTGCATAGGTGGTTTGGTAGCCACTATGATCATATCCGAATGTGGCATGAGTGGAGTGGATCATTCTAGAACGAAAAGCTATACACAATAGATGACACTATAAGGGTGTGGCAGAATTTCGTCGTGTACCTGAATGGTTAAAAATGTACCTAAATTTAATTATTAAGGCCATCAGAAATTTATGGTAATAATCGTATGGACACTAATACCTGAAGTTGGCATTAGCGCTATAATAAATCGAATGTGAACCAATATAGGTTAAACTTAAGTCATCGAATCAGTGCTTTCACACAATCAAGGCAACTTTACCCTGAAAAATTTATGGTCAGGTTAGATAATTCGAGGTATGTAGTTTAAGGTAAAGTGTAAAGAGGTAGATTACATTATTCATTGTTAAACTAATGATAACAAGTATTTTGTGTAAGTTTTCTAGAGAGGTATCCCCTTTAAGTTCAATACAACAAGGGTCCTAGAGCATGAAGGATTGGAATAGTACCCACTATATGGCCTCCAATACATAAACCAAATGAATAAAACATAGAAATAAAGGGCATAGACATGAATAAGCAAGTGATAGTGACCAACCATCAGAATTGTAGTATAATAGTAGAAAAACAAAAAGGGAAAAGGGGATGCTATTGGTGTGATGAACATCTAATGAGGATATGAAAAAAAAAAAAATTGGTATTGTAATAGGAGATGTAACAAATTCCTCTATCAAAATGGAGCAGGATATAAACTAATAATTTTTCCTTTTATAAAACAATTGAAACACTAGATGTTGATACGATTCTAAAAACATTGCTGCAATATTTACATTTTGTAATGATGCCACTTGGTGTAGACCAAAGCATGCTCCATCTAAAATATATATGTTATAAGATCATTTTTATAAAATTTCCTTACATCTATATTCAAAATGTAGTAGTTCCTTAGTGCTGACATGAATTCCAAATGATGATGATATTCAAGTGAAAATCATGATTTCTGTTGTACAACTCAATATTTTTACTATCCAAATATTATAAAATAATCCTCAAAGTTGTTTCATTTCCAACACAAATTTTCTCCTTATTTTCATGGTTTCCTTAGATCCCAAGATCTCTTTTAGGTATCCTATCAAAGGGGATCCTTTTCATGGTTGTCATCGATATTTTTATTTAGTTTGGTCTTAATTTGTTTATTCTACATTTTATCCTTCAATTATGTTTTAATTTTTTCTTGAAAAATTGACCAAAACATCATTTTTAATAAACTACCATGTATTTCTTTATCTTTTTATCTAACTCGGAGAAGCTAAATTCAAATTTTTTGTTGTACATTTGATGGTATGAACATGGCACATTGTGTAAGTGTTGGCAATCATGTCAAACAAGGATCGACCTCATGATGGGGCTTCATGCCTTGGTGGTTGTGATCCTAGCTAGGTAAATACTTTAGAGCCATCTTTTGAAGCAAAAGATGGGCTTAGTGGTTAATCAAACCCCTTTCATTGGAAATTTTTTTTGAAGGTCTTTCCAACGGTCTGTGAAAGTCGATAAATGGATTTGTGGTTTGAGAGATATGGTGTACTTAAATTTAGGATGATTCAAGCCTTGTATAGTAAGGAAAATCAGAGATCGAAGGTCGCAACAAATCGCAATCAAATGTCTCTATTAGAAAATTATATATTACAAAGAAATGGAACACATAAAAATATTGCAAAAATATAAATATAGAAAACCCATAAAACAAGAGACACACGGATATACGTGGTTCACCCAATTTGGGCTACATCCACAGAGAAACAACCAATCCTTCCTTTTATATTATCCATAAAAAGAAAGAGATACAACCTACAACAAATCTGTTGTAATTTCCTCTTCGCTCTCACACAATATCTTCTCTCTTTCTTACTCAGAATACACATATGCATAGACACAATACAATTCCCTCATATATAGTGAAGGGTTTTCTTCTAGGGAAAGAAACCCTAAATTAAACATAACTTCTACCATCATATTTCCACCTAATGAATGACCCAGATTGACTTTGAAATTAAAGCATTTTAAAAGATAGATTATATCTATTTTTAGATTTTAGGACGCTGTCCACGATCCCTCGCTGGTTGGGGGGGGGGGCTCCAATTAATTGTAGTCGCCCCCCTCTGATCCCCCTGACAACACACATAAATGGGTGGCATTGTCGCCACATTATGAAATGGGGTCCAATGTGGTGATACCTCTAAATAAAGAAGATAATCAAGCTCCACACACAATAATCTTGGAAAATCGAAGGTCCCGATGAATCGCAATCAAAGGTCTTGTTGAATCGCATATCAGAGGCCTCAACGAATTTCATATTGGTGATCCCATATCTTAGAGGTCTCACAATATCGGGGAATAAGTCGAGACTATACATTCCTTGTTAAATTGCCAGGGGGCCCAAAAACAAAAATAGAAAGGAATTTGGTAAACAACCATAGTAGGTGAGGCCCTTTTCTCTCTCCTCTAGGCGAGACATGCAGAGGCATACTGTTGGTTCCGATAAGGACAAAAGATAACATTAGAAGAGCTCCAATGAGGAAAAGTGGAAGGATCTGATTGGCTCCTATAATGGACACTTGGCCGCCATTTAGCATGACATCACAGTATAGAGGGACACATGGCAGACTGTTTCGCTATTTATGGATGGCCTAATGGGACATATCTGAGTGACATGTGTCACTCGTTATAGGATGCCACGTGACATGAGATGACATGACTTCAGCAATCGATGATTGGAAGTTTCCAGTGGTTGGCCCATCTGTCATAATGAAATTTTTTTGGGATGCGGGATAGCAGGTGGTCATGAAGTCTTAAGGGAACCAAAGGCTCCTGGGAGAGTGAGAAAAGACTTAGGCCTTAAGGCCAAGCCCCTAGTCACCACCCTCGGTCCTATGGTGAGAAGTGTGTGGTAAGGGCTCAGAGGAAGGAGCTTGAAAATCAGAGATCAACAATCATGGGTTTGTGGTTGTTAGGAAATTGGCCACAAATGAAAAATGCCGATATCTGATATGGTTCACACTTTGTGATTGAAAAAATTACTATGGTTGAGATATAACAAGGGATAATACAAAAGGTGATAGACTTGATCGGAGGTCGAAATCGATTATCTCATAGTGTTGCACCACTACAAAACACTACGATTAAAAGCTTTTATTTGATGGTATAGGGTTCCATAAAGATGTATGAATCAACAATTGTGATTTTGAATTCATAACTATAAGGTTGATGGCCAAAGACTTCCCGTGCATGCAATTGAAAATAATTGCAAAGTAGAGTCTCCATGACGATGTATAAGTAGATATTTGATGCATCTTAACAAGTTTGTGCTTGCTAAACAAAATAGGATGGTGCCTCTTGGCAAGTTGGTGCTTGCTAAAAAAATTGGGTTTGTGCCTCCAGTGAGTGGGTGCTCACAAATAAACAAATGTAATTAATTTGGTGCTTAAATTACATCATAAAACAAAGAACAAATTGGTGGTTTTTTCCCTCTAGGTTTCCACGTGAAAACACTGTGTCAAATGTATGCTAATCATGAGATTGTTGTTTGAGTATGTGTTCTAAAAGTTTATAAGATTTACTACCTCATGAATAAATTCTTTGACATATGAAAGAACATAAGAAGGAAGTATAAGCACAATAAGAAAATAAAATTAAGAGTTTCTTAATTGTAGAATTGAGGCTTCTGTGATTCATCATAGTTGTAAGAAGAGCTTCGGCGTAAATCACATGAAAAAGACCTTTGTCGATGCATTTCGAACCAACTAGTGTGGTTCATCATCAGGAATTACTGGTTCATCACCCCTGCTCTCAACAATTCCTTAATTCCAATAATTGGTATCCAAACCAACTTCCTTTAGTAATAGTTTAACCACTGGAAGGTATATCCTATAGGAATTATGAATAGGAAAGAGTGTCAAGAAGTTTATTCAAGTAGGGTACCCATATTTGATGGAGCCAATTATGCCTTTTGGAACATAAGAATGGAGGCATATCTTATGTCCCTAGGAGTAGATGTTTAAACCTCAGTACTAGTAAATTAGAATGTCCCAAATATTCCCCCTACATATGGAGATGGCAAGAAACTGTATCTAAGTAATTGTAAATCCAACAATTCCATTCTTGTTGGTGTCAATCAGTCACAATTTGTCAAGGTTATGCACTGTAAGTCTACTATGAGATGTGGGAGAACCTTAACCAGTGTCACGAAGGAGATGAAAAAGTGAAGCAAGAAAAGCTTCAGACTTTCAAAATGAGGTTTAAAATATTGAAAATGACTAAGAATGAAAGCATAAATGAGTACTTCATTAGAGTTGATGAAGTAATTAATATTATTAGAGGACTTGGAGAGGAAGTCAAGGAAGAGTTGATCATTCAAAAGTATTAAGATCTCTACCCCTAATATTTAATGCAAAAATGTTAGCTATAGTGGAAATGGTCAACCTAAAGGATCTCAAGATGGATCAGCTACATGGTACTCTCACATCTTATGAGATGAGAGTAGGAATAGGGAAATATAAACCAAAGTAAGTTGAATTTAGCGTATCCAATAAGGGCACGGAACACAAATTACATCGAGACGGCTCTAGCAATGAATCTAATCAGGATCTAGCTCAACTAGAAAAAAATTGAAGCGAGGCTCTAGTAAATATAAAGGGAAGTTTCCTTTTAAGTGTTTCTACTATGGAAGAGTTGGACATTTCCCTTCCAAATTCCCTAAGAAAGAGGGGACTGAAAGAGAAGAAGGAATGAAATTTAGAAATAAATCTGAAACATTTCAGAAGAAGAAAAGCTACAAGAAGAAGGGGTTCTATTTCAAAAAGAGTCTGAACAAAAAGGAGATATTCAATGGAGGATGAGTCAAATAGATAGTTGACTAAGGTATTTGTCTGCTAAACCTCATAATGTTTCTGACAATAAGCGTGCCTACTTATTTTATTGTCACTACTACAGGTGTCATGTATTTGGACACAAAGATATTAGTTGTAGAAGTTTCAAAGTTGAAAGAGATGGAAATCTCAAGTTTAATTCACACCAAACTACTAAGTCACAAGACTCCTCTTTTAGGAATCATAATGCCTTCACTCCCCTACAAAGTGAAGTTGAATGTAATAATTTCAGGCACAAGGCTAATGAGTATAGAAGAATGTCTGAATAACTGTCTAAATCTCAAACTAATATAGAGACTAACATACAAAAAGATAAAATAATATGGAAAAGAAAGACCAAAAAGAGCATGTCATGTGGGCTTGCCTTATTAGTGCATGATAAAGAAAAAAAACTTATGTAGACAGTGGTTGTTCCAAACACATGACTAGAGACAAGGGAAAGTTTATGTGACTAAAAGAAAAATATAGAGGGGGCAATGTTACCTTTAGCAACAACTCTCCAGCAAGAATCAAAGGAAAAGGAGTGGTCAGTCTTGATCAGAAGAACAAAGCATAGAATGTGATGTATGTGGAAGGCCTCAAACACAATATTCTAAGTGTTAGGCAGATGTCTAACAAAGGCTATGATGCGACCTTCCGATCTAAATATTGTGAGATCGAGAATATAAAAAATGGAAAACTAGTGGGGAAGGTAGTCAGGACTGACAATAACATTTATGTGTTCGGTGACTCAAGACTGAGCTATTACTTGAGAACAACTAGTGAATCATGATTGTGGCATAAGAGGCTCGAACACATGAATTTTGTTAGCTTGATAATGATAAGAAGGATAGGCATGGTAAAAGGATTACCTAGATTTTCAAGGCTTGATAACACCATATGCAAGTCACGTCAGTTTGGAAAGAAGAATAGGACTCATTTCAAAATGAAAGAGTTGTCCTCATCCAGACCTATGGATCTTATTCACACAGATATCTGTGGCCCCACAAGAACAAAAACATGAAAATGATAAAGGTACTTCCTGTTGTTCATTGATCATTACATGAGGGCTACTTGGATTCTTCTCCTAAAAGAGAATTCGAGAGAATTTGATCACTTCAAGATGTCTAAGGCTCAGGTAGATAATGAGAAAGATTTGAAGATAAAATTCTTGAGATCAAATAGAGGTGGAGAGTTCACCTCAAAAGAGTTTGAAGAATTCTGTGAAGAGCAAGGTATTAGAAGGTAGTTCTTAGTGGCCAGAACTCTTTAGCAAAATGGAGTTGTGGAAAGGAAGAACCGAATAGTCCAGGAAATGGCTAGAGCGATGCTAGATGAAGCAAGAGTGGCTCATCACTTTTGGGGAGAAGAAACTCAGACAATAGTATAATTTTCAAACATAACTCATCTCTGGCTGGATTGTGATGAAACTCCATATGAGTTTTGGAAGGGTAGACCTGCATCAAGTAAACACCTCAAGGTGATTGGGAGAAAGTGATTCATTAAAAGAAATGAAAAGAACCTTGGCAATATGTTGTGGTAATTCACAACCACCCCATTTTTTTTATTTATGTACTTCAATAACGAGGACCCTTTCTATTAATTTTTGGCTAAACACCTTCTATGATTTTTATTAAGTTAATTATCCTGCAACTTTGTTATTTTTCATTTTTGTTGGATTTTCATTTTTATTGTTTCATTAAATCTGTTTTTTTCACAAGCTTTCCATCGATACTTGTTTCAAATCATTTGGTCAACGAGGTTGTAAATGGCACTCCTTTGAATTTTGATCATTTTCTTCCCTGTACTAAAATTGTAAATAATTGTATATTATTTCATTTTTTGTAAATAATTAAGTCCAATGGTCATTCATTGTAAATATTGACTTTTAGTTAATTTTTATTAATTTTTCATTTTTTTGCTAACGGTCCTACAAAATGACTGAGCTAAGTCATACAACAGAGGAAATCATGTTTCAGGATCTTCGTCATTTACTCCAATTTATTATTTTAAGACCAATTTCCAAGACCAAGTTCTCAAAATTGCAAAATGGTTATAGTTCAATATGGAGGATTAATAATTTACATGGGCCCCACTCATCTTCATTAATGTAATAGCCCCCAAGACCCAGATCACAAAAACTTATAAAACAAAATCAATTTCTTGCAAAATTCTCTTCCAAAATCTTATCACAAAAACTTAAACATTAACATGGAACATTTAAAACATGTGATATGCGATACATCAATGGGATAAAAGGTTTTAATCTAAGTTTTTATTGATCGCCTTATGCTTCTTGTACCTCCACCTTACTTCACCCTCACATCATACTCCACTCACTCCACCTCACCCTCCCTATTCCCCCCTCCTCCATTAACTCCACTCCTCACGTAAGTTTGAAATTAAAACAATTCAATGTTTGAAGTCACTTTGGATTGATTCTAATGGTTTGTTAAAATATTATATTTATATTATTATATTATAATTATAATTTATATTATAATTTTAATATAATTCTGAATTATTAATATAAATATTAATTAACAATATTAATTAGTGGTTTAAATTATTTAGTTCATTAATAATTAATTTTAAATATTAGATTAATATATAATTAAAATAGATTAGTGTAATTTAAAATTTAATTTATAATTAGTTACTTAATAATTAAGTTAGAGTTAATTATTAAATAACTATAATATAATTTAGGATTAGAATTTAATTAAAAAATTATGATTTTTAGCCTAGGAAACAGAAATTCCAGAATTGTGCCAGATTTTACTCATCAACTTTGGAGGCTCATAAATTGAGTTTTACTTGGCCAAATGAGGCCCAGGACGGCTCATTGCAGAGATAAAATCAAGGAGAACATTTATGAGTAGGTTTCATTAACATATTATATCATTAATCATGTTTAAAATCTAGCAGAAATCAAGCTCAGAATTTTGAATAAAACTAATTTTCCTGAGATTTATTTTCCGCATTTTCATTTGCCCAAGCATCTTTTGAATGAAAATCCATTCCTCAATGATATCCTTGGCTAATTAAATCATCATGGGAATCAATAGAAATCTTATATTTCCTTTTCAATTATTTATTTAATTGAATTTGATTAGATTTGTTGTAATTCCAAATGTGGCATTTTGATTTTATTTTTGCATTTTAATTTTGTTTTGATTTGATTTTGTAGGAAAACAGTTGAAGAGATGAAGAGAAAAAAGTTTCAATCAATAAGAAGGCTCTAGCAATACAAGAATGAAATTTTGAGCTAATAAAAATTGATTAAACACATTTCTTCTTCAACAAAATTTCCTAGTTTGAATTCCTTTATAAATATTATTAATAGCAGATTGAAAAATGTAATAAGGGCTTCTCTCCTCTGCAATTATGGAATTATAAAAGCACTTCTATAATAGGGATATAGAGTTGTAGGTGGCAGGAGTAAAAATCTCACATTTGGAGATTTTTTAGGTTTTTCTTTTACATTCTGAGTTATGTATAATGAATAGAGTTTTCACTATTGTAGCTCTACTTTTGAAAGCAAAAGCTCAGGCACTGTAAAAGATTATTGGAGACTGGAGCTAGAGGATGGATTCAATAAAATTGGTATTTCGAATACTATTATTTTAAATACTTCTTTCATTTTATGATGAGAGGAATGTGTCAATTTAATTTCATATTTGTGCACTCTTGTGGGTATGGGTATTTTATCTCAATTTTATGTTATCATGTATCTCTACTCTTATGGATTAAATTCTGATGTCTGAGTAACTATTTACTCATAAATCTGTCTCATAAAACTAGTTTGTTGAATAGTGATATGTTGTGAACTTCTTCCGCATATTATTATTTAATTATTCAAGTTACTGATTAAATGATCAATATCATTTTGTGAACTTCTTCCTGAGTGTTGTTGATTAATTATTTAAGTTAAGAGGTCTCAATAGGATGTGTTTGGTATTCATAATGTTAGTTAATTGAACTAATTCATTAGTTTGATATTCATTATAAGCCAGACATATTTAAATCCCGATACTTTAATTATCTTGCTCTTAATTGGGTTAGGTATGTATCTGCCTAATTGAGATAGGATTAAGATAGTTCCTTTTGCTTGCATCTTAGAAGAAGTATGCATATAGATTAATTTATACATTCTTCTAAGTCCTCTTCCCAAAGGGGCAAACATTAGTAGTGGTGTGACTGAGCCCTAAATTGTTGGGTATACGACCAAAGTCCCACATTGACTAGAAGTGGGGAGGATCAAGGGTATATAAGGATGGACAAATATCTCCATTGGTATGAGGCCTTTTGGGGTAATTCCAAAAGCAAATCCATGAGGGCTTAGG
>APFE031536690.1:0-11619 GCA_000404065.3 Pinus taeda | reverse complement strand
CTTAACAAAGTCCTAGATGGACTTGCAAGAAACAACTTCTTCTCCTTCCTGGATGGATTTAGTGGATACAACCAAATACATATCAGCCCTAATGGCCAAGATAAGACCACATTCACATGTCATTGGGGTACATTTTCCTATAGAGTCCTTCCATTTGGTCTATGCAATGCACTTGCTACTTTCTAGAGGGAAATTATAGGTATCTTTGATGAACTTGTTAATGACACTGTCGAGATATACATGGATGAATTCACTCCTTATGGATGTGACTTCCAGGAGGCTCTTTCTAATATGTGCAAAGTCTTAAAGAAATGCATTGAAATGAATCTTTCATTGAGTCTCGAGAAATGTGATTTTTTCATGAATGCAGAGACTGAACTTGGCAATTCTATATCCAAGAAAGGGATACATGTTGACCTAAACAAAATTTCCAAATGGTCCCTATCCCTAAAAAACAAAGAGATGTCAAGAGTTTTCTTGGATTAGATGGGTATTACAGAATGTTTATTAAAGACTTTAATAAACTGGCTAAAGATTTAAACTTTTGTTGGAAATACAATTGTAAAGAAGTCTTCAAAGTACTAAAAGACAAGCTGACCAATGCACCCATCCTTAGAGGAGCCTATTGGGCATTACCTTTCCACATACACATAGATGTCTTAGATAAAGTTGTAGGACGAGTCTTAGGACATTTCCTTATTCTATCTGTTTCATCAGTAAGAGCCTTTCTAAAGCTCAGTTAAGTTATACTATCACTAAAGTGGAACCCTTGGATGTGGTACATTATTTGAACAAGTTTAGGAATTATGTCACTAGTTATCAAACTTTTGTTCACACTGATCATGCAACCATTAAGTATTTAATGAATAAATCACATGTCAATTCTAGGATAATTAAATGGATGTTATTGTTGCAACAATTTTATTTGACTATTATTGACAAACTAGGGAAAGAGAATGTAGTTGCAGATTTCTTGCTAAGGCTAACCCTACCTATAGAAAAGGAAGAGATGGCGGATGATAAACTCTTAGATGAGCAACTCTTTTCCATCTTGGTGCTTTCTCCTTGGTTTTCTGATATAGAAAACTACTTGGTTGTTGGGAGGTTCCCTCCTCATCTATCCTCCAAGGAGAAAAGCCAGATTGTTAGGAAAAGTGCCCCATTCACTTGGATTGGGGGAAATATTTTTAGATTAGGACCAAATCAGATCCTAAGGAGATTTGTGGGGGAAGATTAGGTTTTTAACATCCTCTCATCATGCCATGATGGACCTTGTGGGGGCCACTTTTCTGCTTAGAGGACAACCTTCAAAGTTCTACAAGTAGGTTACTACTAGCCCAATTTACATAAAGGTGCAAGGAGGTACACCGCGAGGCGTGATCAATGCCAAAGGATGGGTAAGACCACACTTAAGGATGAAATGACCTTACAAACTCAAGTGGCTCTGGTGCCATTTGATAAATGGGGCATGGATTTCATTGAACCCATTGATCCCCCATTAGGCCAAAGGAAGTATATCATTATGTGCACTGATTACTTGAATAATGGGATGGAATAGAGGTAGTTAAGGAAGAAAATGAGAAAAAGGTGGTTGAATTTATGAGGGATAAAATCTTATACAAGTTTGGTTTTCCAATAGAATTAGTCACTAATCAAGGAGCACAATTCACATCAAATATGATTGAAGGTCTCATGAGGTAGCACCACATCAAGCACAATACATACACTGCCTATCACCCTCAAGAAAATGGGAAAGTGAAGGTCATAAACAGAGCATTGGAGAAAATTCTAACCAAGGTTTTTAGCAAGAACATAAAAGATTGGATAGGAATAATTGTAGAAGCCACCTAGGCCTACAACACAACTTGGAAGACCACCACTGGATTTACTCCATT
Source organism: Pinus taeda (assembly GCA_000404065.3). Taxonomy (NCBI): domain Eukaryota; kingdom Viridiplantae; phylum Streptophyta; class Pinopsida; order Pinales; family Pinaceae; genus Pinus; species Pinus taeda. Next base: position 9,724 of record APFE031536690.1, on the reverse strand, counting down.
CGAGCTAGTCTAGGGGAAGAACACAATGTTATCCATTGAATTTTAATAAAACACCTTAAGGATGGAAACTTAGTTAGAATTGGAGATCACTACAAGAAGAAAAGAGAGGCTGCTCCAACTCAGTGGTTTAAATTAATTTAGGCTGCAAGATCTCCTGCACATTGAGCTAATTCAACTGCAAAGGAATATTTGGCATGATAAACACATTAAAGAGAATAATTTCAAGAAGGATATTGGACCTTGCTGTATAATTCAAGGTTCAAGGATTTCAAGGGAAAGTTAATGGCAAAATGGTTGGGTCTCTATCTAGTAAAGAGATTCCATGAGGATGGGTCTATCCAGATTAGAACAATTTATGAGGAAGGGATTCCCTTGTCAATGGATATAGGTTGAAGTTATATAAAATACCTACCAAGGAGGAGTTTATTAGTTCATTAAATAGAGCATTGAATGTGATTGAGAGGCTCACAACCCTCAATCCACACAAATTATAAAAAAAAAAGGAGAAAAAAGAAAAATAAAGGGCCTAGATGAAAACCTCTATGAGTCATCTAATGCCAAATCTAGGGTTGAAAACCTCTCTAAGGATGCCCAAGAGAAAAAATAAATAAATAAAGAAAATAAAAGATCCCCAGGTGAAAACCTCCTCTGAGGCACCTAGGGCAGGAATGGATGTTGAAAACCTCTACAGAGGCAGTCTACATGTCTTAAAAAAAAAAGAAAAAAAGAAAAAGAAATCAGACAAGGGAGGAGTCCTTACACCAATCTAGCTAACATCTCTCTTTTGTAGAACTCTAGACAACTAGAAAAATAGTGGCTACAAAACAAGTTCTACATATTCATTTCTCCATTCTTTCCATCTATCCATTTCATTTTCACCCTCTTCATTCGCCTCCCTACCTCTCTCCATCATCTAGCAAACAATTAGACCATTATTGCCTCCTTTTTGAAGTGCTACCGGACTGTCCTAAATTGCTATAGGAGTGTTGACTTGTTGGGGCTTGACCCAGGTTCAGACTTGTTTTAGCCAAACAAATACCGAAACTACCAGCCTTTTAGGAAACAGTCCGTGGAGTGTGGATTGAGGTCTCACCTGAGGTAGTATGGGAGGGTACTGGAACCAGGATTTTGCACCCTAGGGTTGTCTTGATTAGGTCTGGAAAGGTTGCGAACCAATCTTGCGTGCTTGTGCTGCTCCATGTAGCTGTCTAACCTTCACGTAACTTTGTACAGAGTGCGGTGAGGCACTAACTAGATCCTTTACCCTTATGGTGTTATTATTATAGATCTGACTTAATTTTGTGGGCCCAATATTCTTATTTACTCATTTAACATTTATAACCAGTGCACGAAATCATAAACTGTAAAGAGATGCAAGGATATAACCGAAACATGAACACACAGATTAGTTGCACAATATTCCAAAATCAACTTATCTTTTATTAACCCTCTGTTCTAGTAAAATCCAATTCCACCTTGCACACTCAGCTGTAGGGGTCCACGCACACGGTTGCGGATTCTACTAGGCCTATGCACACATAGCTGTAGAGCCTCTTTTTACTCCTACAACCCAAGACTCGGACTTACAGACTTAGAGCAACTATTGCATTCAGAAACCCATATCACATGAACTCAAGACTAAAAAAATTGACTTCTACACTTAGAGCCTAGCTCTATTTATACATTCCTATGGTCTGCAGACCATGGGCGGGCTGACTTACTTTACATTACCTTACATTATTTGAGGGCAGAAAACCCTTTGACTTGACTCATTACAATTCGCGCTCTGCGCACTTTACAGAGCCTTTATAATACCATTACCCAAAATTGTGGGCTTTAAGCCCCAAAACCATTATGCCGGGGATCCGCTGCCCAATAATCCCCCAACAAAATCATTGTGACTTGCCCTCGAGTCACCCCAGCGGTGTGGCAAGTTGTGCTGCTAAGGCTTCGTGGTTCGCCATCCTTGTGAGTGACGCACTACAATCTGTTGCTCCGTCATTGCCTCCTGTAATGGTTCTTCAAGCTCCTACTCCATTGCCCCTACTAATTTTCTTAATGGATGATTCTCAGTCTGCTCTGCTAGGTTAACAAAAAGTTACCCCTCATAGGATTTTAGCTCTAGCTGAGATGTCAAATGCGTGAACTTTTTGTGCAAGAACATCAAACTTGCAATCTATGGTTAAATATACTTAATGTTTGCTGAAGCTTGTGTTTCATTTTTGCAAGAGAGTTGTTATTGTCCGTGAGGTCCCAATCTTCAAGTTTCATTATGGGCATGTGGCCCAGAGATGAACTTTTAAACGAAATTCTGTATTTGGTCTCAAGATTCACTGTCTTGACCTTATCTTTCATAGATCGCTTACCAAACCGCGGGTTCTGCGGTGACATCCAGACTGGTCCTGCTACTTATCTGGCAATTTTTAGTACATCTCCCACTATTGGCATTAGGCTCGGAGCGACGTCCTTGGCTTTCGACATTACGCTGTCCAAAAGGTCATGCGTCTCTTTTGGTAATGTTGCAAACACTGGGCTTACTCTCAAAGAGTAAAAGTTCGACGGGTCCATATCTATTGGATAGCACAATAACTTAATTGTCAAGATGCCATGGTTTGTTCGGTGGATGACCAAATGTGATTTATAGGCTTGTTGAATTTTAAATTTGACCGTTCTCCCCTTTTCTGGCTCATTAATGCTATATTGGCAACATATCATTTCAAATCTAGTTCTGACTCCGTGTCTTAAATGCCCACCACCCACTCCTTTTCACCTTAACTTGGATGTCTTGTCATGAATAGTGACACCAACGGTCACTTGTTTATCCGCACAGCAGTGTATACCCTTCTGCGCAAGCGCGACCCTTGTGACATACCAACCCTATGCACACCCCTGTTGTCGCGCAGCTCCCTAACAAGCTATTTTATAGTCCCACACTCTCTTTCAACTGTCTAGAGTGGTGAGACTATGCTTCCTATAGATAGTCAGATAGTCAGCCCACCCATGTAGAGCTTCAGGAGACTTCCATTTACTCTGCCTAGGAAGGGTTCTCCATTAAGTTTGACTAGCTAGACCGCGCCCCCGTTTGTAACTTCTTTGACCACATATGGTCCTAACCAATGCATTCTGAGTTTCCTTGGAAATTTTTTGAACTTTCTGTCATACAACAACACTAAATTGTTTACCTTGAATGTGCACATCTTGATATGGTGATTGTGCTAGGCTTTCTCATGCTGTTTTTGTACTTGCTGATGGAATCCCACCAAAAACCGTTCTTCCTCAAGTTCTTCCAATTGCGTGAGCCTCTCTTCCAATGCTTCGCAATCTGACATGCCTATCATTGCTCCTATCCACAAAATTGGTATGATGAATTCCGTTGGCATGACTGCTTTCATGACATAGACTAACCTGAAAGGTGTCTGACCTGTCAATTTCTTGCATGTGGTTTTGTATGCCTATAATATGACAGGTATGTGCAAGTCCTAGTCATTTTGCTGTGTGTTACATACTTTGTTCAACACAGTCTCCAGAATCTTGTTAAATGCTTCGACTGTCCCATTAGCTTGTAGATGGTACAACGTACTTTGCTGATGATACACCTGGAACTCCTCGGTGAGTGTGCTGATAATTTCATTTAGGAAGTGAGTTTTGCGGTCGCTCATTAAAATTTTCGGGCATCCAAACCATGTCAACACATTGTCGAACAAAAATTTTGCAGCTGTGGCAGTCATTCATTCCTTAACAGGTTGTGCTTCTGCCCATCGAGTCAGGTACTCTGTCACGATGATGATGTAGCGCACGTCCATTTTCCCTTGAGGTTTGATTGGCCCCACAAAGTATATTGCCCATTTCTCAAATGGATGTAGCATCATCTATGGATTGAGTGGCATCTCATCCCTTCGCGATGGTTTCCTAGTCCTTTGACATACATCATAGGCCCGAAAGTGTGCTTTCGAATCTTGATGTAGGGTTGGCCACCATATTCCGACACGAAGAATCTTTTGTGTCATCACCCGTCTCACATAGTGTCCTCTTGTAGCCCCTCAATATGCTTTCATGAGGATCCATCCTTATTCAAATTGAGGTACATATCTTAACAATATCTCATCGTTTCCCATTTTGTAGAGGTACCCTGTGATGACAAAAAAATCTATCGCACATACCACCAATTGCTTCTTTTGCTGGATTGAATATCCATGCGGTGCAGTCCCTGTGGTTAAAAAATGAATTATATCTTCGAAGTGGTCATCTGCGACATGCATCACAAAGAGTTGTGCATTAGGGAGTCCTTCTTCCAAATTTGTTGGCTCCTCTCTTGTCTCAATACGTGATAAGTGATCTGGTCCTGCATTTCAGCATCCCAGCTTTATGATGACCACAAAGTCATATTCTTGAAACCGTAACAGCCATCTGCATATGCGCCCCCCAACATAGGCTTGTTTACTAGGTATTTCAACATGGAATGACCGGTATACATCTTGAAGTGCCCACCAAGTAAATAGTGTCAGTATTTCTAGAGCACGTATACCATTGCGAACCCCTCGCGCTCAGTAGTAGAGTAGTTCTTTTCAACTTTGGCAACCGCCGACTCACGAACACGATTGGGTGATCCACACCTTCTGCACCTTCTTCTGTAAGTATAGCTCCTAGTGCGATACATGACACATCAACATGTACATGAAATTCTATGTCCCATTTTTGAAAAACCAAGATGGCAGTGGATGCCATTTTCTCCTTGAAAACATCCAAACGTTTTCGCACAATCATCATTCCAACAATATGTAGCATCCTTTTTCAATAGCTTCTCCATTGGTGATATTATTTGCACATAAATCTTAATAAACTTCCTATAGTAACCAGTGTGCCACAACATAGCGCGTAGTTGTTTGACACTTCGCGATGCTTCTAGATTGAGGATAATATTAACCTTTGCATGATCCACCATTAGACCTTGTCTGCAGACCACATGGCTGAGTAGGTTTCCAAAGGGGACGAGGAAGGTGCATTTTTTCAGATTCAGTGCAATCTGATGTCCTCAGCAAGTATCCAACATCAAATGTAAGCTTGCTGTGTGGTGTTTAACTAACCAAAATACAGCCCAATCGTCTAGATAAACCTCCAAGAACTTGTGGATGTATTCCTTGAACGCAGCCACCACTATGCGCAAAAAAATCGCTGGCACATTCTTCATTCCAAAGGGCATAACGGTGTATTGAAAATAACCCCATTCAGTTGCGAAGGTTGTCTTGCTCCTATCTTCTAGCATGATCTTGATCTGATGGTACCCTGAGAAGCCATCCGTGAATGAGTAAGCTTCTTGACCCCCAACATTCTCCAATATTTCATCTGTAAATGATGTCGGGAATGGATTGTGAACATAGGCATTGTTGAGCTTTCTGAGGTCCATGCATATTCTAATTTTTCCATTCTATTTTTTCTCTTCTATTACCATAGGACTCACCCAGATGGATTCTCCCACTGGCTCAATAATTTCGACTGCCAACATTTGGTCTAGTTCTTCGCAAACCTTTTCTTTATATTTTGGATTCAAATGGTAAGGTTGCTGCTTAACAGACTTCACGTCTAGTTTCAGAGTGATCTTCATTATCCCTAATTCACCAATGATCCCCTTTAAGTCTATGATTTTGGTCGGTGGCAAATCTTGATATTCACGAAGTAAATCGACGATCTTATCTACTGTAGCATTATCCCAGTAATCCCCAAGCATCGTGTACATCGACTCCGCATCTGTACCTATGTTGACCTACTTTTTTTTAGTGGTGCAGTGATGTCTGGGTCCTCAATTGATGGTCCTCGAAGTTTGCAACACCCTTCAGTTTCTGGAATATTAATGTTTCTGGGGTTGTCATCATCCTCTTCTGCTTGTATGTTATAACATTCTATGGCACGGATTAACTGGGTTGCCCATGATGGTTGAAATTCTTCCCATGGTTCTTGTGCTATTTTGAAGATGGCAGCTGGCATGGCTTGCAGCGTGTCGTCAACAGTGTTCGACCATCGATCTTCAAATGTAAATGTTAACAAAAATCCCTTGTGCAAAACATCCCACTCACCTGTACCATGTCGAAGTTCCATCTCGGTATACCAATTCATGGGTATGATATCCAGGGTATGGTAGAATAAGTGTACCCATTCAGGCTAAGGCTCTTCTCCCTAGGTCTTGGTCCATTTTTCAAGGTGCGCGCGCGAGTCACCCCATCCATTGTATTTATCTACTAGCTGTAGTTTCGGTTTCCCAAATCATAGTTGCATCATCCTCCTACAACCACGGTAGTTCTAAAAATTTCCTTGATGTGTTCCCCACCAACGTGTGGGTGTTGCATGCAGCACCCACTTCAATGCATCGAACCATTTGATTCCCTTCATTTATGGGCCCTTACCTCAAATTCTCCACCATTAGCTCGGAGTTCAAGGGCCACCAAATCAATTAGCACAAGGGTAGCCAAGCAAGTCAAGTAGGACTGCTGTTAACTACAAGTTTTGGCAGCCGAGTCCCTAAATTTTAGGAGGAATATTGGGGTCCTCAATTTGTATAAATAAGAGGGCTTAGGGCCTCATTTTGGTTAGCTAGTAGTTAGTCATTTTGGTTAGCCAATAGTTAGTCATTTTGTATTCTTTTTGTAGTCATTTTGTAGTTTGATTTTTAGGCAGTAGATTAGCTTTGCTTTCAGCACATTTTCAAGTTCTCCTTGTGGACAGTTTTTGGAATGTAACATTTCTTTTGATCAATAAATATGAATCTAGCTTTGCACCAGCTCTAAATCTCTCTTAGGAGGCTGTAGCTCTTGGGGTTGGGTCCATCTCAAGTGCCCAATACCCCCTTTGTTTACTTTCATCTGTCCTTGTTGCATTCTTAGAATAAAATCTGCTATTTAGATTTAAATCTTGTTTTGTTATTTAGGTTGTTTTTGATGAGTAAATAGCTTTTCATGCTCAGATTTAGTTGATAGGTTGTTAATAGAAAAAGCTTCAAGAAAAGGGCCATCAAACATCTGTGGCTTCACCTCTCCCTCAGTGGGATCAGGAGCTGTGACTAGGATGACTTTGCTGCCCACAAAAACACTGATTTTGCTTTGCCATGCAATCACTAGTGTTTGATTTTCATGTGTAGAAGTTGGTTACAAGTTCAGAATTTCATTTTCTTAGTTGCATGATTTAAAATACATGGTTTTATTGCAGGTCACACTTTTGTTCATTCTCTTTACTGGCAGCTAGAATATTAGGTCAATGTAACTAGGTCTTTGAATTTACAAGTCTTTGTTGGTTCAGATTGGAAAAACGACTTGCAGAGCACCTGTGCTGCTTCTTCATCTGCTTATTCTCCATTAGCACCATCCACTCCACCCTCTACTTAGAATCCTTGCCTCACGTTTACCATTTTCTCCCAAAATCCTAATTTTTGTGCAACATTGCTTCAATCTTCCTTGAACAATTCCCACCATCCTTGCCACTCCTCAGCTCCATTCTCCAAGTCCTGGACCTTTTCACACCCCTATCTTACCTCCATATCCATTCGTGCATCTTCCCTCACTCACCTATCCTCTAAAATCCAATTTTTAAACATTCTATAGAAATTTCTGAACATCCTGTAGAAATATCTGAATTGTAGAACCCCTGCAGACTTCCTGTAGAAGCTCACGAATGAGGCTTCTTGATATCCAAAATTTGTGAAACTCTCAGGAAGGGTGTTAGGGACTCCTTAGACCCTCTTTGAACCTTCTTGACCTCCTCCAAGCATTTCCTCTCGCCAATCCAACTCTGCACAGTCAAAGGCCAATTAAAAGCACATGCATGATAATTCTAACAACTTATTCAAAAATACAAAAAGATGGTTCTTTCAGATTTTGCTATAGACATAGCTTAGATACATGCATTTCATCTTCTTAGAAGTCAATGGCATCTCATTCAGTAGCTTGCATCTTCCTTCTTGCATCAGTAGGACTAGCTGGTAGAATTGGGGTTTGCTAGGCTTTACGCTTCTTTTTGGCTTTCAGTTTCTTTCCGCAAGTAGATTAGCTTCCTTGAGTTAGCTTTCATCCATCAGTTAAAAAGCTTCTTCTAAGAGCTCATAGAAGTTGGCTTAAGCTCCTAGCAGACTTGTGCCAGCTAACCAAGTGACAGCTGCTGCAAGAGCTAGTACTTGTGCATACAGCACCGTCGCTTCCAAGTTTGTTGCGAAGTACCAGGTTGATAAAATTAAAGAAGGGGGTTCCAGGAGTTGTAGCATTATTGCTGCAATACTGGGGCCCACCATATTTTTGGTGCCGTTGCTGGGGAAGCGTCAGAGCATTGGTGATTGTTGCTATTATTCTATTTTCTACTACAACCTTCTGCTAAGTAGTTTATTTTAGTTACATTCTGCAATTTCATTTCCACAAAAGTAGAGTAGACATTTCCCGCTTTCATAGATTAGCACTTCAATTCCGCAATTTCAATTCTGCAAGCATAGATTAGCATTTCATTCCTGCAATTTCATTTAAACAAAATAGATTAGTCCTTTCCTTCTTTCATTTCAATTCCGCATTTTCATTTCAGCAAGATAGTTAGTTGCAATTCAATCTATTTTAGTTTTGCAGGTACAAGTAGAAAAAACAAAATTCAACCAAAAAGATTTTATTTTATGCCTTGTAGGAGTAGAAATAAGTTAGAAAAATGATTGCACAACACCTCCACTGCTTCACACAACCAACCTTATCTCTTCTTTGATGGTTGTGATTAAGAAGAACCCCTGGGTGGACATCAAGGCATATTGAAAGAACCTCTAGGGGAGAAGAAGAAGGAAACATTCCTATGGAGCAAATGGCTACAAGCAGAAATGTTTGGAGCAATACCTTATCCAAAAATGAATTTGCAAATCAGATGGAAGATTTCAAGAGTGATATGAGGCAGTTTCTTTCCATGCAACTGGATACCTTACAGATCCAAAATAAGCAAGAGGAATCCAAGAGAGCTTTGGTCATCTTTTTTCCCAGGTGCACTAGAAATCATCCTAGGAACGAATGTCCATTATACTCCATAGAAGTGTGTTTTGTTTGTGAAGAATACCATCCTACAGATCAGTGCCCTTCCTTGCCTGGAATAAAAGCTGCATATCAAAGGGCCAAAGAAGTCACTAAACCACTCTATTTCATGAACCAAAGGAGGTCACATGGACCCATACTTTACTAGCAGGAACTGCAAGGGACATCCGAGACCTATTACGACTCTTATCAAGCCACTTTCATGCCTTCTTGGGGTCCCCCTGCTCATCCTTCATGGTTCACACCTCCTCCTTGTTCCTTCACAGATCCATATTATGCCCAACCAGTTGCTCATTCGTTTCACTCTTATGCTCAGCCACAACCTCAGTGGAATGCACTTCATCAGGGGTGGAGGACCCAGTACAACACTCCTCTCGCTCATTTTCCTCCACCGCCTGCTCAACCGCAACCATCACCTCCTACTCCACCAAGGCAACCCCAAATTCCTGCCCAACCACAACCCCATCCACATCCATCTCAAATATACACCCCAACTCAGCTACCTGTACCACCATTCCAAAAACCATACAATGGAGTAGCTCAATCCAATTGCAAAGCTAAGGCACAACATGTCCAAATGACTCCTCTTGAGCTCGATGATATTCACCATAGCTCAGGAAGAGTATTTCCAAACATAGATTATATTGACAACATTGAAGGACCAAAGGCAAAAGAAGAGATCAAAG
>APFE031536677.1:3357-25104 GCA_000404065.3 Pinus taeda | reverse complement strand
AAAGCGTTGGATCTCAAGTAGGTCTTCATCACCTACTCTTTATGTGCAATTAGGAACTTGCGTGATAGCATTGTTTGATTGTTGCTAGACCCGTTCTGGGCTAGTAGGGATCGCCTCTATCCGTAGAGGGGATTTACCTCACCAACAGGAAGGACCAAGGACAGAATTTTTTTTGTCCCCGACAATGGCGCCAAAAAATGTTGTCGCATAGATTGTCACGACAACGCTCAGACCGGGTGCTGTCACCCTGATCCCCAATCTCTCCGTTTAAGTCGTCTTCCGCGGCTAAGGGGGGTAGACCCTATGGGACAATGGATGATCAACTGTGGACCAGTTGGGTTGGGAGACACAAGGGGAAACAAGCACTTAATTATTTTATAAGTTAATGTGCCAGTGCCTTATGGCGTTAATGACTGAATGATTATTTATCAAATGCTTGCAGAAATATGAGCTCATTAACAATCATTTACCATCAAATAACTCAAACAAAGATTAACTTTTACCAAATGCGAGATAATCGATAAATGCTCAATGGCTTAACAATATTCCAACAATTAAAATTCGAAAGCTTAAATGCTTTAAATAACCACGTAATTTTAAATGCTAACCAGTTATCACTTTCATATAGCTAATCTTCAAATGAACATTTAAGCATGTTTAACCACATAAAAAATGATAAATGTTAATCCCACATCAAAATTTTAGGCTCAGCAGAAAAGATATATTGCAAACATGACAAATCCTTGAGCCAAGACTGAATCTGGCAAAATATTTCCAAGATTTTTTTTGTATTTTTATATTTTCAAATAAAATAAAATTAGGCTAAGCAAAAACTAAAGGCTAAATAAATGAAACTTAAATCGAAAAAAGCCTAAAGATTATTTTTTATGCTTTTTGGGATTTTATATCTTTTTATATTTTAAATTTCACAAAAAAGTCTACAATCTAAATCAAACTAAAATCTAATTTAAATTAAAAGAAAACTTTTTATGGCTTTTTTGTTTTTTTATTATTATTTTTTTTTGCAATTTTAAAATTATTAAACAAAACTAACTAAATTTAAAACAAAATTAAACCTAATTAAAAGATAAACCAAAAATAAAGCCTAAATCTAATTCTAAATCTAATATGAAGTTTAAAAACTTAAAAAAAAAAAAAAAGGAAAATCGAAATAATATTTTATATATATTATATATATATTTTTAAACTCAAAATAAACTAAAACTAAATTTCAATTAATCTAAAATTTAAAACTAAATGAAAACCGATTTTTTTTTTTTATTTTAAATTAACACACTTCATAAAGGAAAATATATGCTAACTTGAAACGAAAACAAAAATTTAATTCTAAAATTTATATTAACCCTAAGATCTAACTATATTCGTAAGTCCAACATTTGCATAGAAAATTAAAATCGATTTTTGCTGTCTGCGTGACTGGTGCGTGCAGGTCCTAGGGAATTTTGACGGCAGACGAGGAATGGCAGCAACCAAGAGGGGAGCTCGAGCAGCTAGAAAGGAGTCCGCAACTTGAAGAGGAGATGGCGTGGGCAGCGTGAAGGAATCGAGGGTAGCAGTAGATACAAGGGAGGATGAGATGGGACGGCGTGAACGCAGCTCGATTTATTTGCAGGTTTGGCAATGAGGAAGTGCGGATGTGGCAGCGTGAGGATACGCAGAAGTAAGGGAAACGCAAAGGTGGGAAGAGTTGCGTATAAGGTTTGAGTATCGAAGGGAGCTGCTGAAAAGAATACCGCAGGGAAGAATGCTTTGACGCAGTTCGATGGGATGGCAGCGGACAGAAGAAAGGACAACGTAAGAATGGTGATAGGAGCTGTGGATTGAGGAGGTGGACAGACACAGGTGCGTAGGTAATGGAAGGCACGGGGAATGGCAGCGTGGAGAGTGAGGGAACTCGGCGGCAGAAGGAAAATAGGCAGCAACGTGGAGGGATAACTGAGTGAGGAGGGTTTACAGGTGTAAAGCTTCTAGCTGCAACGTAAAATATTTCGATTTTCCTTACTGATCACCGCGTGGGAAGGAAACTGCGTGTATGGAGGTAGATTCGCCTGCGGTTTTGGACAGCCTTGGATTTCTTTTAACTCCCTTTTGATTCTGATGAAAATCCTGCAATTAATTTCTAGATCTGCAAGTGATTGAATTTGAAACCCTTGGACAGCAAAATGGTAACCCTGCAAAAAATGGTTGTGAGGCTAGATCTTACCCCTAGGGCCTAGATCTGGCTTCCAACAAGAAATCTCTTCCTGTAATCTGCAAAAACAAGAAAACCAGAGGCAAAATATGCAAGGACAAAACACAAAATTTAACTAAATAATTACAGCTTTTCACAAGTTAAAAGGCTCTAAGCAGCCAGATCTGTCATTACGCACAGTGATATTTTCAGAATTTCAGATTTACTATGAGATACTTTAGAAAAACTCTCATGCATTCACAAGATAAACTTAAATGATAAACCCAGGATCGAACTGGCTGGGCTCTACAAGAGAATGTTTTTTGGGAGTTGGCTGGTTCAGCCGAGAACTTCCCCAAACACCCGTTGATCCTTACAAGTTAGATTTTCCTGCACAACTCACTTGAACTATAAATAAAGAGGGGAAAAACAGTACTAAAACCCAAATCTACTAGAGATACCTGCCATTATTTCCGAAAGTTTATTACAATTCAAACCCTAGTGAGTGAACAAGATACCTATGTTCAACATCACTATACATCAAGCTATTACCAATGGCTGAAAATAGAATTATGCAGAAAATGAAACAGCTTACAACATTTCAGGAGTGTAACACCAACAAGATTTGAACCCCAAAGTCTTTCTTTATTGCACAAGAAAAAGTTTACAAGAGAACTTTCTTCAACACAAGACTCACAAATCGAATGATCTCAAATGACCCCTAGCACCCTATTTAAAGGAAAAATTCCCAATGGCTAGTTCGAGTGATCCATGTCAAACTAATCTCGGCCGTCGATGAGGATCAAGATATCTTTTGATCTCATCCATCGAAATTTTAATAAATTAAAAATTAAAAATTTTGCATTTGTTTTCTCAAAATTTCGACTTATTTTATTATTTTTTTTAATTTTTAAATTTTATTTATTTATTTTTTTATAATTTTATTTTATTTTATTGTTTATTTTTTAAAATTTTTAAATTTTTTTATTACTTTATTATTGTTTTTATCTATTTTTTTATTTATTTATTTTTAATTTTTTGTTTTTTGGATCCTCGAACTTAGCCCTTTGGAAAAATTACCTAGGACCTAGGACTTAGGACTTATGAGGGGATTAAAACATTTTCTAACCCTCAAGACACTTTACATCATGACTTTTACAATTTTACATCGGAAGTGGGAAAACCCATTTGACATAGACCCTCATAGGCCACCCAGTTTTGTGACCAAATATAATCTAGCAGATCAACACACTAGGATTCCCCTAAGATTCTAATGACAAAATTCATTCTGGCTTTGGAGTTAGGCTGAAGGAAAACTCTGCCGATCATGGATCGGTGAGACAAAAAACTTTCCGGAACGTAGATTATCACTAGAAAATTAGGCCCACCTAGGCAATTTACATACATGACTCATATCTGCTAAGATTATTTACAATTTACGCATGCAGACTGGGTTTACAACATAACACGATCAAGTTGATGATGGAAGTCGAATGGCACGGACACATCGATCAAGCGCTATCCCTTTTGCGAAAAAAGGGGGTGTACTGCTATGGGTAGTTGACACGTAGTGGTCAATAAGTTGAACATGTTGTTTAGTTGAATGCAGATCTCGATCCACCAGCCTCAGTCTCATAGCCAGCAAGGCCTCCAGTTGCACGCGCTTCCTTTGCTCAGCCACGACAGAAGTGCAACCGCATATCTTCTCTATCTCAGCGTGCATCTGCTGCAGTTGCACAGCCTGCTAGTGGTACCACTTCTACAGTTGCAATTGGAGATGATGATGATGAGGAGGAGCCATGGGGCCCCCTGTCTGACTCTGATGATGATCCAAAGATTGATCGACATGATCTTGGCTCCTCTGGCAGTAGCTACTAGCTAGTAGTACTAGAGTCTGGTCACAGTTTACTTTTGTTGTAGAGGCCATTTCTAGCCTCCTTGGTTATGTGTTTTTTGTTTTGAGTCTTTGATCGTGTATGACAGTTGACTATGTATTGCCATTGGACAGTGCACTGGGTGCCATTTTGATATAATGGATTGGTTCATGAGCCTACTTTGATCATATGTTGTCTTCCATCTATATTATAATGCTGTGTTTGGAAACATGAATGAAAATCTTTAAAATTATGTTTTTTTATAATAAAAAAATATTTAATGTATTTTTAACAACGACCGAGTCATTGAAATTGAGCCGGCCGAGTCGATACCGAGTCGGAATCGGAGTCGATCTTCGGCCGAGTTGATACCAAATCGGAGTCGGAGTCGATCTTCGGCCGAGTCGGAGTCGGAGTTTTAAAACATTGTTGACAATTCAACTACCCTCATGACTCTTCACCTACTCTATCACTGCTACATCCAACTATTGACACTTGACTTACTCTTGACATGACGTTACATTACAATGCACATGTACTCATGTGAGACAACACGGCTTGAGCAAGCCATGCATGACATCACTGACACTCGGTTTGTTGTGATGAGACCAACTCTTTGACATGCTTGTGATGGCGAAGGTGGTGAGCTGATCCAAAGCGTGGTCGTCTGTGATGGTGTACATGCACCCCATGATGACATCTTGCTGAAGCGAACTCTCGCCTCCATTGCAACTGGTGCATTGATTCAGCTCCTTCATCCAACTCGTTTGCTAGCATGCACATGGTCTTCTTGGGTGCGGCTGAACCAGCAACACACTGATGCATAGTGTTCGTGCTGATCTTCAAGAGTGTGTTGGTGGTCATGCACATCAACTTGCCGAAGTACATGTTCAGCGCCAGTTAGACTTGCTTCTTGTCTTCGCCTTGGTGAGTGTGCTGAATGGGTTGGATTGCATGCGTGCGCACAATGACATGAATCCATTTTATGCGATCAACAACACTGCTCACCATGTCTGCTCCGTGCCAGTTGCTGGGATAGATCTATAACTCGTACAGGCGCAGTTTCATCCATGAGTGCATGTTGCGCCCATTGTTGTTCCTGTTCCTACTACAACTCATTCGTCTGCCTGTGTAACTTCATGTTCTTCCTTGAGTTGCTGCTTCAAGACATGCAACTCCTTTGTCTATTCTTTGTCTTCGCGCGATCTTCATGTCACGCCGTCACCTCATAGCCTGAGTCTCCAAAGTTTCTTTCATCATCTATGGACCTGCTTGAGCTCACAACTTTGTTCCGCCTCTGTGTTGTCAACAACCTTCCTCTTGCATTCGTTGCATTCGTTGCATTCAGTATGTTGCCTTCAATTATTGTTCATGATGTTGCTCGTTATAATGCTGTTGTTGTCATATCTTGTTGTCCTCGTCTACGAACAACTTGATATCTTCGTGAGTTGGCAAGTTCATAGACATTTGATCGATTGCATCTCTAGGTGTGCTCTGAACGGTATTTTTGACTCTGCTCTCTTGGAAACCATTGTACCTGCACTGCTAAGAGGCAGATGAACACCTGCTATACATGGAGACATGGCAACACTCATGGCAAGCAATTTGTCAGTCGAAAACCAAAATGAACTTGAGAACTGATTTGCAACATACCTGTGTGACTGATCATGAAGGTTGTGCAATTTCGGTTAGGAGGTCGGGAGACTGACTGCTAAGACTGCGCAAGGCACAGTGTGGGCTACTGGGAGACTGACTGACTGCTGGAACTGCGCAATGCATAGTCCAGTCTGGCTGCTGACTGCTCGAAATGCGCAATCCACAATCTCAGTTGGCAATGGCTGCAGGCTCAGTGACTGCATTGCGCAATTTTCTAGGCCAGCAGTCATTGTCCCTCAGAAATGCGCAAAACAGTCCTGGAGGACAATCACTGGGCAGAAATGTGCATTTCTGGAGAGAAACACTGAGTCTTCCTTCCCCGGATTGCGCAATGCTATCCCAGTGAAGGCAAAGTCTGGGCCAAGGTTGCCCAAACTCGCCGACAGGCAACTGAATACGAATGTGAGTGAGAATGCATGGTGATACTGAGTGTAAGCATAAGGGAATGATTATGCATGCAAACAGTGAATGATAGATTCTGAAAATAGAACAACATGCATGTGGGTGAGGCAAGTCGCCAAATCGACGATCGTCCGTGAAAAACAATTTCATGCATGCGACAACAGTGAGATGTCAATGAAAACTGAAACAGTGCTAGGACAAGCTAGTATACATGTAAACGACAACAAGCGTTCAAAGAAATCAAGCAAACAATACTCATACAAGCGAAAACACAAAAAGCGACAGAAATGCGACACAAGGCATGGAAAGCGGGCTTACCCCAAAATAGCTGAGCTAAATGTGCTGAAAACTCTTAGATGTTATGTGGGATGTTAGAGATGCAAGGTTGATGTGAGGAATGAGCTCTACAACGTCCAGTTGATGAGTTTTGATAACATCAAGGTTGTGACGTGCATACCACAAATCTAGGGGAAGCGACACTTGGTGGGAGGTTTCTGAAATGATCTTTGCATGTAACCTCCAACTGCCAAAAATAGATCCCTGAGTCAAGGGATGCCTTTGCATGCTGCCTTGGGAGAAGCAACTCATGCATGCAAGTCAGTTTTGCTCGGTCTCGGAGGAAACCGATCAATTCAACTACACATGCAAGAGGTTGCTCAACTGCTGGGAGGAAATGTGCATTTCTGGCTGGGCACTGGGCTAACTGCCCAGGAGATTTGCATAATTTTTGGGCAGAGCAGCTGACTGCTGCCCAGATTTGCGCAAATTTTGCGCTGAGCAGCTCTACTGGGTAAAATTAGGCAATTTTCACTGTGAGTGTTGATTGCCAGAATTGTGCGATTATGGAGCCCAGCAGGCTGCTAGTCAGGATTGCACAATTTCTGGAGGGAAGGCTGGTTGCCCTCCAGAATTGCACAATTTCTTGGGGGAGCTGCTCAGCCTGCAGCTGGACTAAGTCCAGGTGATTAACCTGTGAGGGGAATGTATCGAGCTGTGATTGACAGGCTGCCTTTGTGCAAACAAAACACTGAAGCTTGTGAACTTGACGAAGCAAGACAAGCTGCTGTGAAAAGTTGGTAGGGAGGCTCCAAAACGAAACTAAGGCAAAATTTTGGAGGGTGGTTTTAGCTGCTACAACAGGACTTAGGAGGAAATTCGACTTAATTTGGTTGCTAGTCGAATGTGGGGGCCACCCACATGGGAATTCGAATTGGCACATTCGAATAGCTTGGAGGGAAAGTCGAATAGGTGGATGCAGGGGCCCACATGAGGCAAGGGAAGCCCAAGGAGTTATAAGTGGTGAGCAACTCTCATTTTGGGATTCATTCATACATATTGCAAACAAAATCACTTGACTGTTCACTTTGTTGTTTAGTTGAGTCAACCAACTGTTCAGCCACGAATCTCTCAAGCGGGAGATTCAACCTCTACTTCCAGGGACCATCCGTGCCCACCCTAGAGAGGCAGTTCTACAAGGATTTCAGGAGTTCTAAGGCAGTGACATAGCAACACCAACCAACGCAGAGTAGAGAGTGTATTTCTGGGCAGCCAGAGAATACGCAGAGGGAGATAGAGGCCATCAGAGATCATATTGTTTGTCGGGGAGTTAGAGAGTTGGGATAGAAGCAATAAACCAACATTCTTGCTAAGTTTTACAGCTAGCAGAGTCAGCGTTCTAGTAGTTCGAATTGTTGGGCTAGGGGACAATGTAGAGGCCACTCAACAGTGTTTCATGGAGCTGAGGAGCAGGTGTCTTAGGCCAAGAGCTCAATCGTGAAGTCAGGGATTAGATAGAAAGGGCCAGCCCAACACTTTGGTGGCATTTCCAGGAGGATTTACAGGCAATTTGCAAAAGGCCGAGTTTTGCAGTTGCTGTTGAGGTTGGGCTCCAAGGGGGTCGAATTTCAGAAGTCTAAACCAGCCAAAATACTTTCTGCCTTTTTTTGGGTTTTTGACAAGGATCCCAAATATAAAGTTTCATAATTTTTTGAGCTCAAAGGTGGGGTTTTAAGGCGTATCTTTGCAGTAGACAATGTAGAATCACTAGGGATTGAATAGTGCCTTTGGGGGTCGATTTTGGGAAGTCCAAATTGGGCCAAACCATTTCTGAGTTTTTGTTGGTTTGGGCCAAGGAGTTTGTGGATGAAGTTTCATGATTTCTAAGCACCGTAGGAGTTTCTTGCAGTCCCTTTCCAGGCAACAGTGAAGTTTTCTGGGCAGCGTAGAGCATTAGAGGAGCAGTCATTTCCAGCATTTGAGATCATTGTATTATCACTTGGGTTCTGTCACAATTGCCATTGTGGAAAGCCTTGGTGCATTCCTCTATACTATTGTACTTGCTCCATTAATTAATAAAATGGCTCAGCTGATTCTTAATTCCAGAGTATTTATGAGCATTTGTTGATTGTTTAAATTTTTTGTGTTGTAAATCTTTTTTGCTTTGTATATCACTATTTATTTAAGTTTGGAACATTACAAAATAACTCCATAAAAATATTTTTCTTAAAAAATTAAAATTTTCAAAATCCTTGTATATTTACATCTTGTGAATAACTTTGTAGATCTAACTTGCAAATTATTTTTTCTAACCTGGGTTTTGGGGATTTTTAGTATTTTTGTATATATTTGGGGTTTGAATTTTTGTATATTATTTGGGGTTTTGAAATTTAAATTTTTTATATTGGTTATTTGGGTTTCTATTCTAAATTTGTTTCAAGATTGAGGAAGAAATTGACATTGGAGACCTCAGAAACCCTAGACGTCTAGGGGTTTTAGGCTATTTTTGCAGGTTGCTTATTTTCAAATCAGGGAAAAAACCCATTTTCTGAAGGTCCTAGCCCTTACCCAACCTAAAAGGCTAGTGTTTGGGATCTATTTTGCAAGTATTAAGAAAGCCATAAACCCTACAAAGGCTAGATCTCATTGCAAACAAGAGTTTATTCAAAGGATTGACATTTTATATCTAACAATTTGTTTTGCAGCAATTTTGGTTCAAATCTTGTGTTTTCAGGTGCCAAGTACATTGGAGAAATTTTGACAAATTTGGGCAAGTAATCATCAAAGACTTGGGCCTAGGGTTTGACTTATAAACCTAGTTTTGTCTCTGATTTATTACAACAGTCAAATCAATAACAATTAAGCCCTTAAATCACATGCTACTTGGTCAATATTATTTAAAATTGCAAAATCTTCATTTCCATAAATTTTGGCCACTTGGGCATCCCAGATCTAGCCTAGATCTAACTTTTATGCTTGCTGGAATTTATTGCATAATTGAAGTTTTCAGATCTGAAATTTCTGAAGCGAACACTTAATAAGGGTCTAAAACTTGAAATTTTCAGTTTCTGATAAATTTTTCTATTTCTAGGCAATTTTGGCATTGATTGTAACTGCTAGCTTCCTGATCTGTCAATTATTCACTGTTGTAGTAAATAGATTAGATCTGAAATTTTCTAAATCACACTCTACAAACCCTAAAAACTGATTTTTTTCAAATTGGGTGAGTTTTACTATTTTTGGGTATATTGGGCATTGTTTATGACATTTGTAGCTTGCTGATATGTGGGTCAATTTACTGCTATAATAACTTATTACAGGTCTGAAATATTGTTGAATACATCTTCATAAAGTAAGCTGGACACATAAATTTACTTCTGTTGGTCATTGGAAAGTTTTGTATTCCATATGTTGGGCAAATTTTATAATTTAGAGTGATTTTTCTACTGCTGCCATAACATTAATAAATGCTGAAATTTTTTGAAGTACTATTTCTGATTTAACTATTGAGATCTAACACTTGTGTGGTTTACTCTAAGTTTGTAAAATTTCTGGAATTTAGCACCTAAAGCACTCCTACATTTAAGCTTTATTAATTTTTGTGTAGCTTGGGAGGTACTCGAAGTCCTAGGGTTTGAGGGTTGGAGGCGAAAGTGCCACAAGTAGGCTTGTGGGCTTAGAACCCAAGCTTGGGGTTTTGCACCCATAGATGTTTGGGCCAAAACCGTGACGAGTTTTCAACATGTGGTGGATGAGGATGATAGCTCTCGACGAGACGATTCTAACGCAACGAGAATCATTCGATTCCGAGTTGTCGTTAAGGAGTTATGAATTTTTGAAGGTCATGAGTGGGTTTACACCATATGTGTCAAGGTCGGCTTGGGTTAAATAAGCCTCTTGACAAGTTGGACAACCTTAGAGTGACGTTGGAAGGAGCCCCTCTTTAGTATAAATAGAGGGTGATGGAGAGTCATTTATTTCATCCATTGGTGCAACACATAACACAAGAAGAGCTCAAATTTCTCTCCCTTAGACGCAACAAATGAACAAGAGGCCGAAGTCTGTTTTTAGGGCATCATTTGAGGAAGCTGAAGTGCAGGAAAGAGGCCGAGGCACTGTTCTTAGATGCCCCAGCAAAGGAGGGTAAATATGCATTGATTTTGGGTAGCATTGGATGTGATCTAGCTCCGAAATTTTGTGGAGGGGCTAGAACGCAGGAGATCTCCAAGACCCAGAAATCGTTTGGAGAAATTTCACCTGGATGAGGAGTTATTAAAATAATTAATATTTTTAATGGGTTCCTAAGTCTAAACATAGGAAAATAAAAATATTAATGGGTATTAATAAAGATATGGGTGAGAAGCTTCTAAGAGACGAGAATCAAGTCTGTTTTAATCTTAGCCATTGATTAGAGAATCAAGTCATTTTATTATATTGATGGAAATAGAGTACAATAGATAAGAATAGATAGACTTGGGCTTGCTACAACAAGCAAAGAAAAACCCAAGTGGAATCTATACTGCCCAAGTGCTGACTAGGATCCAACTCATGATCTGCGTTAGCCCAAAATTTTACTATTGCTGCTGCTAGGTCAAAAATCGAAACTTTCCCCTCCAAAATGCTTTGAAAATTTTGAAACTTCAGTTGTAGTGTTTCCCCACCAAGATCGGCAAAAATCCAAAATCCTTTAGACCTGATTCTGTAATGTCCCAAATGGGATATTTTTCTAAATTTGCAGAAATTTACTCAACCTGAAAATTTCACCGTAAAATGAACAGGAAATTTCTCAGCTTTTATTATAATGGGTAAATTGGGGTTACATGCACATACAGTCAAAATAGCTAAGTTGAAAAGTTGGCCTCCAAGATAATTTGTTGCACTGCTATGTTGGCCCTCCAAACTGAACTGAACTGCACTGCTGAACTCTCTTGTGAACTCTGGATGAAATCGCCAAGGGGAGATGGATACTCGCCCAATCTCATTGAATCCCCTGAGGGTTTCCATCCTGGTGCTACCAATGAAGTAGAGAACCGGGTTCTCAACCTCTCATACAAGAAGCAATATCAAATCCAAGATGTCCTCTAATGTCCTTCTCCTCCTCTTTTATAAATCTGATGGACTCCTCTAGAACCTCTTATTTTATTATTATTTTAATCATGGAGCACTTTTCCCTCTTTTATTTTGATTAAAATATTCTTTCTAATGTGGGAAAAGGGTAAATTGGCCACCATGCCTCCTCAGGTCACTGAAAATCACTTCTAACTTTCCCGTCCTACAGATCTTCTCGTTCTGGTTCCAACGAGCTATTACACTAAGGTGTTCTGCCAAGTACTCCAGAAATGCTACCTTAAGCATAATTAATTGAGTCATGCCCATTAATAACTCTGTTTTTTGGAAGTTGTCGGAATGCAACAGAACGAAAGGAAAACTATGCAGATGATGGAAAATACCAAGCGAATGCCATCGAACCTCATAAAAACACCTGAAAACCCCTCCAAAGGCCCCTAGGTCCACTGCAGACGCCAACCTGTACCTGTGACCTGTCTGCCCCCAACTCTGAAAGTCCATCCTATCCATGACATAGGGAACATCAGAAAAAAGAACATTACAAATCCTCCCGCCCTTTGCCCTCAAGCAATCCAAATCTGTGGACCAGTTTGGTGGCCCAATGTAACTGAGACCCAATGCTCGGATCCCATACAAACCACTAGGTGATGGTATGCCTCTGTGTCAATTCACCATGAATGGACCCCTCAATGCCCGGATCCTAACTCGATCTCTGACTGAACCTGTCATCAACCAATCCTCCTGGATCCCAATGTCACAAAGAATAAGTATCAATGCTCCATGGCTCCTGTTGTGCTATAACTCCAACCGTGAGTGTTGCTCCATCCATCGCGTACCAACTCATCACCTCTCTCCAATCCAACCCTTGGCATAGACCAAGGTCAAACTCACCATGCTAATGCTGTGCTAAAATATTGATGAGTGGCCAACCTACATCCTCCTATCAACTAGAGCATGTAGTATCCCTCACATCTAAGGGCTCCTGCAGTGCGATGCTCTTGACTAAAAATGATACTCCATCAATAGGGTACCAGCTCATGATCTCTCGCCAATCCAATGCACGAACACTTGTGTAAGAAACAAGTCGACTAGGATGATATGGGTCCCCGCTCAACTCAGGATGCTCTATCTGGTTAATCCACAAGATTTGTCTATGGAAACCTACCCCTCTGTCTATAATAGGCAAAAGTGGGCAAGATGTGCTACAAGCCCTGTCTATGTACTCCTGGAGAGGGTTGTGGCCTGGAAATATTGCAGCTCTACTAGCTGCCACTGCACCTATCTCCACCGCATCAATGGGTAGGCTCAAAGATGGATGTGCGACCATCTCCAACAGCTCCTCCCTCCTCTAATCGGAAATTTCGCTCTTCTACAGCCTACTAGCCTCCTGCAAAACTACCCTGTCAGCCTCCAACACCTCCTAAGGACAAGTGTCTGTAAATACTGCCACCCTGCTAGCTGTCTTTCCATCCATCTGCTCCTCATCTATGGCTGACCCCAAGGGTGGCTACTCATCCTCCATCACAGGCTCAATATGAACCTCCAATTGGCTCTCCCAAAAAGGCTTATCATGCATAGTGTGCCCATCCTCCTCCTCAGTTGACTCATGCTCCAGCATATGTTGCTCATGTTGAATCATCACCGGCGAGTCATTATCCTGAATGTCCCCCATAGGGTCCACTGACTGCTCACCATACACACCCAAATATAAATCTGGCCTGCTGTTAACAACTCCACATGACTCATGCTCCTTAGAGGCATCCTCGTATGAACCCATGGACTCGTCCAAAGAAGAATCCTCACCCTGAAAGTCAGAAGGAACCTCTATCATCTCCTTAGTGTCACTCAAGCATGAGTGATCAGGTCCCTAAGGTCCCTTACAAATGAATCAGAGACCCTTCCTCCTCAGCTCATTCTTGCTGCATGATCCACCAGACCTAAGCATCTCCTCCCTAATCAACTGTCTCCTGAACAACCCAATGTTTTGCTCAACCAACCTTTCGGCTATTTCATAAGCAACAGGTGAAACCAACTATTCTCTCCTCCAAATGGTCAACAATATAGCCTGTAACTCCCTGCAAATGGCATCACGATTTCCCATAACTGAAGACAAAATGGACAACATGTCTTCTTTGACCGTGTCAAGGTGATGTTTCTTAATGCTAAAGAAACATTGGAACATCTGATGGATCAAGTCAGCACACCCCAGATCAAGCATGATGTCATATGTTTTGACCATGGCCATGATTTCTAGAACCTCAAGCTTCTTCCCAAAGGTAGAACCTGCATTGTTGTCCAAGTCCTGAAAAGTCTCTACTATCAACTTGAAAACTCTCCTCATAACATCATCATTGAAAGGAGGTATAGGTGCAGTCAGTCTCATGATGTTATTGAGACAAGATGCAACTGGAAGTCTAACCCCTTCACAAGATTCCTCCAAGAACTTGGGTTGTATGAGGGCAAGTATAGCTGGTCTTAGAACCCAAATGAGTTTCTTCCCTTCTAACTGGTTCACTTCGGAAAGGAGTGTATCTAGTTCTTCTAGTTTAAAAAGGACTTTCCATGTGACCTTCATTTGCTTCAAATCTGTCCCAAGTGCAAATATTTTATGCCCTATTTCTTGCCCCTTTTGCACATCCTTTGGTTGTTCTCTTTGAGGAATGGCGTGGACCCCCTTTGAGAAGGGTTTGTTATTTGTTGCTGCTGGTTTATTAAGGGAGTTTCATTTGATCCATGTTTTGGCTCAATGAGGTCAAGAATATTTGTGATAATGAGGTCACTGTTTTCTGAGTTTGTTGAATTTCTCAGTGAAAACAGCATGCAATAAATTGAATTTGTGACTTGGCTTAGTTGACAATGGTTGGAAAGCTCCTTAGTTGATTGGTTTGGACTTTAGACTTCTTTAAAGAAAAACAGTATGTATCAACTTCCTCCTTCAATGATACATCTCCATCACAAGTCAACAGGCCAACGACTCATTCCTTTTTGTAGACTGCTTCTTTGTGGCTCTATACGCACAGGAGCGGGGCTAGTAGCTAGCATGCCCAGCTAGTTAATGGTTATTGCATGCCCAAGACTGATGGTGACCTCCAACAATGAGTCTCGTCCCACACTACGCTTGAAACTCAGCTTATAAATGTGTGCTTCATTGTATTCTTCTAATTTTGCATGAGCAACAATTGTACCCAATGTGTTCTCTTGTTAGCTACTCCAATATCCTATGCCCTCAATCAATTCACAATCTAACGTTTAGCATCACTGAGCATAACGTATCTGTTGCTGAACATAATCTAAGGGGTGATTTTCCTCCCTCGTTCACTTCAATACTGGTTTAAAGATGGTTGGGCATTCCACACTGTCTCCTTACGCTCATGGTTATGGATCTAACGCCCAAATTGAAGCATAGTTCCGCTTAACTGCCTGTAGTAAATAGTTGTAGCCCCTCTATGTGTGGATCCTACCTTGTGCCAACCCTCCACAGGCCATGACGTCACCTGTAGTTTATTTCTGGCCTCATGCAAGACCCTTGGCAATGGGTTACAATTTGTCTCTTCTTGTAATGGTCCCTCAGTTGTCTGTCTGTGTGTTCTCCACTTAAATGACCACCATGTTAAAGTCGTTCCCCTCCCGGTGGCAACCACCACCGATTATCACTAAGCTGAACCTAGTGGACCATTCGAGTCACGTGAGTGCATTTCTCAAGCAGCATGCAATTCAAACGATAATTCTGCCGCCACAAATAACTCAGATAACTTTGATACACGCACAACATTCACACAGGGAGATTTAGATTCACCCACTGAAATCACCATTACAATCTGATCAGATATGGAGAGACGGAAACAACTTTTCCCGACCAAGCACCAGGAATCCTAACTCTCATTTGCTTGACACGACAATGATCAATCTCTCACAGAGTGTAAAAATTGGCTGCGATCAACCCGAGTTCAATGATGACCCCCTGCTGAAGGATGTCAATTCCACGTTGCACTCACATGATTGTGGACGGTGCCCTCCGGAAATAATGATCACGCGGATCTTGTCTTTCGCTTCACCCAACCGAGACTAGCTCGACGTGAAAGAACATGATCTGATCGGTCTTAGACAAATGTGGTTATGTGTTGACAATGTTTGACGTGGGCTCTATTGGTGAATAATTCGATCAACAATGAATTCTACCCTGGGCAGTCCTTGCGTGAGACTCAATCTGGAAATTTAACTCGACTCTCAGCTATTAATCACTCCCAGTCGGCTTTAAAAAAGCGCCTAGTCGTCCCCTCAATACATGTGGCCCTCCAATGAAGTAGCTACAGGGAGTCTGGCTTGGCGTTTTTCCTCTCTAAAATTACAGATCTAGCTCACGATTTTGTACGAAATAAATTTGGCCTTTAATCGATATTCGCTCATGGACTTTAAAGAATTCGACCAATTTGTTGAATTTTCATTATGCTTGCAACAATTTATCAAGGAATTTGTTGCCAACTTAAATTAAAAAAATTTGATCAGTTGCCCTTGCAAAATTATAAATTTAGATGCTCTAATTTGTCGAATGCCTTCAATAATTTGTCTAAGAATTTGTTGCTCATTTAATAAGAAAATTTGTTGAACCCTTTAATAAATTTTCTTTCTATTGCTAGAACCATGTTTTTGAATTCTTTTAGTAAAACCCCCCAACAATAATCACTGCAATTGGAAACTGAAAAAGCCCACAGGCTGAACCAAGACCAATGCTCTGTACAATTGTAATGTCCCAAATGAGATATTTTTCTAAATTTGCAGAAATGTATTCAACCCCAAAATTTCACCGTAAGATCAACATTTTATTAATAGAAGATTACCATGTAAAATAAAACAAATAGAACACTACAACCCAATAAACATAATGAACAAAAAAATTCTCAACTTTTATTATAATGGGTAAATTGGGGTTACATGCACATACAATCAAAATAGTTGAGATGAAAAGCTGGCCTCCAAGATAATCTGTTGCACTGCTATGTTGGCCCTCCAAACTGAACTGAACTGCACTGCTGAGCTCTTCTGTGAATTTTGGATGAATTCACCAAGGGGAGATGGGTACTCGCCCAATCTCACTGAATCACCCGAGGTTTCCGTCCTGGTGCTACCAATGAAGTAGAGAATTGGGTTCTCAACCTCTCATACAAGAAGCAATATCAAATCCAAGATGTCCTCTAATGGCCTTCTCCTCCTCTTTTATAAATCTGATGGACTCCTCTAGAACCTCCTATTTTATTAGTATTTTAATCATGGAGCACTTTTCCCCCTTTTATTTCGATTAAAATATTCTTTTTAATGTGGGAAAAGGGTAAATTGGCCACCATGCCTCCTCAGGTCACTGAAAATCACGTCTAGCTTTCCCGTCCTGCAGATCTTCTCGTTCCGGTTCCAGTGAGCTATTACACTAAGGTGTTCTGCCAAGTATTCCTCCTGAAATGCCACCTTAAGCGTAATTAATTGATTTAGGCCCATTAATAACTCTGTTTTTTGGAAGTTGTCAGAATGCAACGGAATGAAAGGCAAACTGTGCGGATGATGGAATACACCAAACGAATGCCATTGGACCTCATAAAAACTCCTCAAAACCCCTCCAAAAGCCTCTGAGCCAACTGAGGACGCCAACCTGTACCTGTGACCTATCTGCCCCCAACTCTGAAAGTCCATCCTATCCATGCCATAAGGAACATCAGAAAAAGGAACACTACAGATTCAAACCTTTGGAAAACCCACAAATTAGAGCAAATTTCGCAGCCTTTTCTTTGGTACGCACCATTGGAAAACTGCTTAAGGGAGCTCCCAAAATTCCCCAAAGGGCCTACCTAAAGTCATTGCAAATTTCTCCCTAAATCTCTCCCGATTTCCTCCAGTTCCTTTCCATGACAAATTCTCCTTAATCTGACCCCTGTGTAGGCCTTGCCAGTGACCCTCTGCGCATGCCTAGAATGCACAATTACGCCCTCAAAATTCTTCCCCAAATCTGGCCTACAACTCGTACAATCCTCTAGCGAAATTCTAGGGGAGGATCTCCTCAAATTCCCAGAACTAGATCTGCCCTGTAGCTATCTCTCCCAATGAGTGCGAGTTTTTCTGCTGCACCCAATTTACTCACAAATGGGACAAATTTCCCCTGCAATTGTCTCTGGAACAGCTCTGCAATGATAGAGATGAACACCCCTAGAGTGGCACTCAAATTCCACTGAATAAGGTGAGATTCCCGCCCGGAAATATCTATGCTAAGCAGCACCAGTTGACTTGCCTGAGCAGGACAAGTAAACTATGGTTCAGAGTCTGAAAATAGCCAAAAGTCCCAAAAATGGAGGTTTCCTCTCTAATTTATAATTTCTGCTTTTCCTCTTTCCTTGTGGGCTCCACAATTCAACCCATTCTCTCCTTCTTTCCTCCAAATCGAAATTCTCCAAGGGAGTTTGAATTCTCACTTCGAGTGTCCCTCACATCCCACTATATAAATAATTTTCCCTTTGTGTGCTAATGTTTGAAGCCTCCCTTCATAAAATTTAATTTAATTGCCTTTTACCCACATTTCCTAAGTTTATGTCCAAAATTGTTCTCCACCCAGAACTGCAAAAATTGCAGAATTCACTGAGCCGATTTTTAATTAGAGAGAACATTACATTCCAACTACACCCAGGGAAGGCAAAACCAATATTTATGGACTTTGGAGTTATATTGGCACATCAAGTCTCTTATTGGTAAAACTCTATTGGACATAAATGATGACAAAAGGGAACTATCTCTTCAGTTGGATGACATATAGGCTGAGCATAAGGAAATGTCCCTATAACACAGGGATATGGCCCTTTGGTTGGCTAGAATTGAGGCCATTCTGTCCAAAGGAAAAGGCCTTACTTCTCCTGGTACCCCTGAAGCTCCTATAAATGTTTCCACCTCTACCTAAGTTGTGCTATGGTTTTCCTCTCTGATTGTGGTAGCTCTTCTTTCAGCTCTTTTATGTATTCGGTTATTATAGCTTGTGGGCAGCACAACTGCAGTTTTTCTAGGATCAAAACTATGTATTACAATAGCAAATCAACAACTGAGCTATGGTCATTGCAAGTCTTTTGTTGCCTTTTGGACAAAGATATTGTTTTTCCATTGTTGGTCTTGTTTCCCTAGTAGCAAACTGTGGTGGAAAAAACTCTAATATAAATGTATATGATGTAATACCTCTTGATTTATCAATAAAATTTAAAACTTACCAATGGAGAAAAATAATAATAATAATATTGATAACACATTATTATTAGTCATGATAACTAAATGTAGTAAATTTAGAAACCATAAACCTATTAAAAATACTTCATTACAGTAGATTTAACTAACTACATTTCTTACCTTTCTTACTTGATATTTATTGAAAGTAACACATTTAAATTTATTAATTTTTTATATTTTTTCTGTAGGGCATTGGCTTGCCTCCAAAGACACTTTCCATGCAACAAAGGAAATCCAAAAAGTAAGTGTATTTCTTGATATTTTTTTAATAGTTGCTGTTCAAACTTCAAAGTACTAATGTATAGTTGTATCTTCTATTGTACTTCAATATAAAACATTATTTATTTGTGATATAACTTAAATCAACATCATCTCCTTGTTGATTTCATACTTTTTAATAGGAGTCCCATAATTGTCAATCATATTAAAAGGTCAAAATTAAGGGTGCCAAGTACACGAAAACATTATTATTTGTGTTAAACCAACACTATTTCCTTGTTGATTTAATACTTTTTAATTGTCAATCATATTAAAATGTCAAAATTAACGAACCCAAGTGTATACATAATTCCTGAAAATAGATCTTTGATATTATTTAAAAACTATATATTGAAATGTTTGAAGTTACATGATTTTGTACACAATGAATAAGCTAGTTTGTGTAACTTGAAAACCAATCCTTCATATATTTTTTTTTCAATTTACTAATAAACTAATTTGTACCAATCTAGATTCATCTTAACTCTAGATCTCTCAGCGCCTAGAGGGATCAAATCTCTTTTTACTCTAAAAGAGGTTTGCATCTCAAGAGATCTCATCTCTCTTGGCGCTTGGTAGATCCAGAGTTAAAATGGATCTAGGCTGCTTTAATTTCCCCCTTTAAATAGGCAATATTCCACGTGAATACCATGGGTCAACACCATGAAGTTATTTTTATTTTATTTTGATCAAGTAAAAATGTTTTCGCATAGAAACTTTTTTATTTTTATTCTTTATTTTATTTTTATAGGGTTTTTTTTTATTTTACTTTATTTTTACTTTAATTTTAATTTTACTTTATATATATAATCTATTTTATATATATATATAATATATATATTGTCCAGAGTGAAACCGGTAACAAGAACCATACAATCATAGCTGCCACCCGCAATCACATCATGCTGCTGCCTAGAAAGCCTCTGGGTCCGACATAATAGCCCGCAAATCATACCGGACAAGGTAAGATAGAGTTGCCCCTAAAGGGCTCACCTACTGTGATGTTCGCACTTAGAAATTTTGCTAGGTAAACACATTTTTGCACAATTTTGGTATTTTGACATGTTGGACTTAGGAAAAGTGGGTTAGGAGGACCCCACTTTGCAATTTCGATTAAGGGAGGCCCAAACATAAGAAGAAAGGAGGAAAATCAAAATATTAGTGGGATGTGGAGGCCACTCCAAGAGGGAATACACACCCCTTAGAGAAATTCACATTTGTGGAGAGAGAGGGGAGAAAGGTGGACGAATTATGGGGCCCACATGGAGAGGGGAGGAGCCCAAGGATAAATAGAAGGAGAATGCATCATTTTGGGACTTTTGCTAAATTGAGATTTGAACTTCTTGTACGCTTGAGTTGCTCAGCCAAGTCTATTCATGTTGTTGAGCACAAGAGGTTTCCATGGGGAGATCTCAGCTCCATCTTTGGTGGACTTCGAGTGCCACCCTAGGGGAGTCACTTGCCACATTTTAGAGTTGGTCTAGGAGGTATTTCCGGGATATTCAAGGAGCACGCACTTGTGGGATAAATTGCTCCTAGCCATATCATCTTTTGGGTCTTCCAAGGAGCTATTGTCTTGGTATTTGCCATAGGTTTGGAGTGTTTTGTAGGGCTGGAGTTGAGGGAGCTTGGAGCAGTATTTATCTAGCTTTTTGGTAGGGTGTAGAGGGTCTTTGGCTTGACCTGCACAAGGGGTGAGTGACTGGGTAATTTGTGGAGAGGAATTGTTGGGTATTGGGGGCTTGGTCGAGGAGTTTTTTCAGTTGGATTGTTGTGGAGTTTCCGAGAGTTTGGGAGTTTGAGGGTGTTCACTCCTATAGTGCGCATTTCTGGCTGAAGGTGGGAGTGCACATATTTGAGGGCTTCTGGGTCAACCAGAACTAGCCCGATTCCTTGTTGGGTTTTGTTGAGCTGGTGGAGTAGAGCCTGTGGTTAATTTCTTGGAATTTTTGGAGCAGCCTGGAGGGATGAATCAACAGATCTTTCCTAGAAGCAACAACAAACTTTTTGGGTGGACGTAGAGCTAGTAGGAAATTGACTTCCGACACTTGGGCACTTCCATTTCTCACCTAGGATCTTGTCTTGATTGTTGTAGCAAGCCCATGTGCACATATTCCATATATATTTGTACTCCTCTTGGTTCAGTAATAAAATGGCTCATCATTGGCCCAATGTTTGGAGTAAATTGTTGTTGTTAATGGATAGATTGAATTTTTTGTTGAATGTTGTAGTTTTGCTTGATTATCACTGTTATCTCCTAGTAGGAATATTACAGTGGTATCAGAGCACCAGCCTTGGCACAACCGTGGGAGAAATCTTCTATGACCCCAAAAGACAAGAAAAACATTATCTACAGGAGGCATAGGTACAAAAGTAGAGAAAGTGAGTTGGAGATCACGCCTAATTCTGAGGCCCCAGAGCAGGAATAAGAGAAGGCAAGCATGGTGGAATCAGTTAGCAAAGAAGAGGCAACTTTCAATAGCCTTTTGAAAGATTTGAATGATTTGGCCAAGGGACAAAAAGAAATGTTGGAGGAGATTAAGCAGCAGAATTGGGGCAAAAGCGTCCATTGGGAGTTCATAGTAGGGGAAAGTTCCGGTGTATCCCATCGATTCAACCATCATTCTCCCATGACCCACCCTAACCAATGTTGCACGAAGCGGGAGCGAAGCGGAAGCGCGAAGCGGAAGCGTAGAGCGCGGAAGCGTCATTTTCCAAAAATCTAGGAAGCGAAGCGTCCGCGGAAGCGTCTGCTATATATATATATATATT
>APFE031536661.1:0-11219 GCA_000404065.3 Pinus taeda | reverse complement strand
ACGGTGTTTGTCCCTCATCCTACTGTTAGGTCTATGTTCATCCAACAAATGTTGGGTGAGAGAAGGGCCATTAGGATGAATTTCCTCTAAGAATATGACTTGGAGTTCAAGCCCTCTCACACAGTTAAAGGGCGTGGGTTATTTAAATTAACCGTTGAACCTACAGACCAGCAAAATGAAGAATCAGAAGGTTGGGATCACGAGATCAAGATGTACCAAAACAAACTCACTACCGCACATGACTATTCACCTTGGTACACTGATATGAAACATTATTTAGGGAAAGGGACCTTACATCCTACCTTTTCCTTGAGATAGAAAAGGTTTGTGAGACTCAAAGTTTCATCCTACCAATTAATATAAGGGAATCTATTGCGCAAACACCACCATGGCGTGTTACTCAGATGTTTGGAATTTGATGAAGCCCAGTGGGTGTTAAAGGAGCTACATGATGGGCTGGCAGGAGGCCATTATGTTGGTGATACTACAACACATAAGATCATGAGGGAAGGGTTTTATTGGCCTACACTTTTCAAAGACACCGATGTGTATGCTCGGAAATTCCCCATTTGTCAAAAGTATGCCAGAAGACAATCTTGGTCGGTCGCTCCCCTCTATTCTATAGCAGTAGAGGAACTTTTTTAATAGTGGGGACTGGATGTCATTGGAAAGATCATGTGACACTCATCAAAACAACATAGGTATATACTCATGGCTACAAACTATTTCACAAGGTGGATGGAAGTCATTCCTTTACAGAAAATCAACGATGAAGAGGTAATATATTTTGTCAATCAGTACAGCATGACCAAGTTTGACGTTCCAACCTCCCTTGTTTTTTATAATGCTACTTATTTATCATATTTAAGGTTATATGATTTTGATTTGGAAAATGGTATTGTTTTGAAACATTTAGCTAACTATTACCCCCATTGCAATGATCTAGCAGAATCCACCAACAAGAACCTAATTTGCCTTATCAAGAAAACCTTGTTGTCACACCAAAGGAACTAGCACAATTCCCTGAACAATGCCCTATGGGCCAATTGTATCGCCACAAAACCATCTCTTAGAACATTACCCTATTTTCTGGCTTATGGGAAAGAATCCATCTTACCGCCCAACTTGTACCTACCCTCTCTCCAGTTGTCGCAAGAGTCACATGGAACCCCTTTCCCTACAATGAAAAACCGAATCGATACCCTCCTCAAAGTGGAAGAGGAAAGACATAAGATTAGGGAGAAGTTTTTCATTCACCAAAGTCGAATAAAGAGATGGTTTGATGAAAAATATGTAGGGGATAATGAGTTCAATGTGAGTTACCTAGTCCTCAAATGGGACAAGGCTCATGAGGAGAAAGGTAAACACACCAAATTCCAAGCCTTGTGGATTGCTCCATTTCAAGTTAAGTAAAATATTGACCTGCATATCTATAGATCGCAGAATTTATAAGGGAGGCTTGAACCCTGTCCAATAATTGGCCATTACCTCAAATTTTATTTCACCTAGCAACTCCCATAGTTGCTTGTCCACCCCTGTACTATAGTCTCCTTCTTTTCATTTTCCATGTTTTTCTTTTCTTATCCCCTCCTTTTTCCTTTAACCTTTCACCTTCTTTACACCTTTATTTTTTTCCTTTAATAATGTTTTTGCCTTGAATAAAATTTCTGAAGCATTTCCCTAATTAGACACCCTAGGGTTGAGGTAGACGCTACGCTGGTGTCTGAGCTATAATTCTTTATGTGCCTGCACTTGATTAGCCCTAAATTTGCGACCAACATAGAGTGTTGATTTTTTTTTTAGCGAGGAACTCTAGTCATCCATGGTACCCTATCTTTCAATAGTTAGCCCCTACTATTGACTTGAGTGTAAGTTTTAAATGAATTGGTTTATCCAACTGGCTCAAGAAGGGGAAAGAAAAAACATTATTGAGAAACACATTTTTTGGGAAAATAATAATGTCTCTGAAAACCAGAAACAATATCTCCTGCAAGTAAAATAAGTTGAGATCCTTCATCCACCCAGGCTAATAAAATCCATATAAATAAGTGCCAATGAGAAAAATAAGGGAAAAAGGATTAACAAATGATTCCTGTGTAGAGAGGCGATGAAATGACTCTGTCAGGGTATTGTTTAGGCTCGCTAGCAGCCGAGCAACGTTTTCGATTTGTAGGCAGTGACTCCATCGGGGTATTGTTAAGGCTCGCTGGTAGCGAAGAAACACCAAAGATCTATAAATACTATACCGAAACATTTACAATTCATATCATTATTTTCACCCCTATATCGAGCCATCAAGAAGGTCTTTACTCTATGTGGCAACAAGCCAAGTCTAAGTAGCTAGGGACTGTTGATCTATACTAAAGGAAACATAGAGGCATCAGTGGGACACACAATATTGAAATGAAGCACTCATAAAGGTCTTATTCATCCTGAGATCAAGCATAAGCAAAGATATTGAGGTTCTAACAATGAATCACCAATTGTTGTAGCCGCTGCAAAAAACCTCGAAAATTCCTCACTTTTCAAAATTTTGGAGCCCCCATACTATGTCCAGGTCTATCACTTACCACCAAATCCTTATCAATTAGCCAAACCCTTGTGACATCATCATAAGTTTAACTCTTAGAGACTCAAAATTTTATTTTTCTTCCTAAGTCAGAGATCGCGTCTAGTTAGCTTTCATGAGCATAAAACCTGCAACCATGAGACCTACTTCAGTTTGACCAAGTCAAGTCGCTCAGTCACAAGTTAAAAATTATGACCTTTCACTCTTTTTGTGACTTCAAAACCTCACGCCTGGTGAGGTTGTTGGGTTGCAATGTCACAAGTCCTTGAAAATGATCACCCAATGACCTTGCGACCTTGCAATTTTGCGACCTCATCTGAGAGGTCGATAGGTCGCATGGGTCACTAAGTCACAAAAGGATATATTATATCCCCACCTGACGTGGTGACCTTTGTGACCCTACATATGCGACCTTTTTTATAAACTGGCTAACCTCACTAGTCATTTGGTCATTTTTTTTGGTCACTCACGAGACAAAGAGGCTTGACAGTTTGGAGAAACACGTGACCCTTACAAGTAAGTGACTCTTCCTCTTCCCAGTTAGCAATACTTATTGCCATTTGTCCCCTTCCTCTACCCTGGCCCTGCATCTTCCATTTATAGATGTTTTTATCCAAGGTTAACAATCCATTTTAATCCAGAAACCCTTAGCCAACATATTATTCCTCCCAAACTCATTGCTACCTGGTCACTCAGCCCCATCTCTTCCCTAACCAAGCTTTCCCTCTCAGTGATCAATTTGTCTAGTCTAGTAGGTCCTTGGGAACTCATTTTGAGCCTCTTTCCCTTTGTCAAGCCGCCCTAAGGAACAGGTTGCATGACCAAAAGTCGTGATACGCAAAAAGGTGTGAGCTTGCAACCATTGTGACCTCACAACCTCCCTTCATTGTGACCTTACGACCCATGTGACTTGCAACCCCCACGACCTTTCCTTAACTACGACCTATGTGGCCTAACTTATCTTACGACCTGAAACCTGCGTGACCTGACTTATCTTATGACAGGCTAGCCTACCCTAGTTGCTAAGTTGAGTAATTTACCTTCGCGACTCTCTGACCACCTAATCTTTGTGACCTTGAGACCTTTCTTTGGCTGAACTCTTCTCCAGGAACTCCAAAGCTGTGATTTTTGTTTTTCTCCTAATTGAATTATTCATGTCATCTATCTCATCATGGGATTTTTTGTTTGACATGCCAGGTGACGTTGATCTCAAGTGCATATCAGTATCCTCTTTCTCTAGTGAGATAGAAAATTCGGTAGTCAAGCCTTCCTCGAAGAGCTTTGAAAACATAATAGAGAAGATCTACCAGGTCCCACCACCTCCTATTTACGGGGAGACTACATGCAAACTCAACAAGAGCACCAATATCTCCTGGTTTGATATTTATGCATATTTTTCTAAACATGACATCTCTGAAGACCAGGAGGATTTCCAAGTGTACATCAATGTCAAGAGGTTTAGGCTCCACAAAGTAGCCTCACATCCCCCTGTATTTTTGTGCACATAAACTATTGACTGGATTATACAGAACACAAACACAGATCAGTGGGTAGTGAGGAATCACATAGGTGAATCATTCATAGTTATTCTTCAGTGGACATTACTGCATATTATAGGTTTCCAGAAAATGAGGAATCATTTAATACCTGATGACTATCAGGCTTTGTAATTCCAACTAAGGACATTTTGAGGAATTAGTGACAAGACCTGTCCACGTTTTGGGTAAAAAATGACTAAGTATACAAGATAGAGGGTTTAGAAAAGTTTTACCAACTCATTGTCACCATGATGAACCAATTATATAGCAGGGTTGACATCGATATCTTCCATGTGACATGGGTCCCTATCATGTTTGTCGTTGCCACTAGAGGTACAGTTTTCAACTGGGCTAGTATCTTAGTTTCTACATTAAGGACTAATATAGTTACAACCAAACATCTTGAGGTAGAACAACCATCAGAGTTTTACATGGCCTCATACTTATTGGATGTGGTTTGTGTTAGATGTCATTTCGACCATTGGAGCTACAATTAGACCACAACCACGAAAAATCTTGTACACAAACACTATAAGATATTTTGGGACACATGGTATAAGAGTGTACATGATTCTGCCTTTGAAATTTTTATCACCCCATTATACTAGCTATTTTTCGAAGAAGACCCTACTTCCATGTTGAAGAGGGCCATGGAGACTCTTGCTAAAGTGGCACATTAGTCCCTATCCAGGAGGGCACATTCATTAGGGTCTTTGGTTCATACAAAACCCTCATGAACTTCCTCAATTTTCCACAGATAAATTATTGTTACAAGATTTATGTTGTCAAATGACACAAGGATTTTCAAATATGTTGAGTAAAGGAAAGAAGAAACCCTGACCCACCTTCCCTATCACTATTAGGGCTTACACGATTGAAAACTTCAAAGAAGTTGAGGAGATAAAGAGGTTCCATTTTGTGACTTTGAATCATCATACCTATGACCCTGAAAGAGTAGTAGAAAATCATTGCAAGAAGGCCAATTTCAACTGGTCATACCCAAACACTAGGCACACTCATGAGGACAAAGTTATGAATTGGTACAATGCAGCCATGGAGTTAAGCACAAGTGAAAAATAAGAAAACGAGGATGAGAAAGCTGGGAATTCCCAAGAAAATATCATCCTACAATAAAGGTCCACTTCCCTTAAAAGGAAGAAATAGAAACAAAAGGAAGTGGAGAAACTAAAGAAGCACAAAGGCAAGGAAACAGACAAATCCCCAAGCTGCCAAGATGAGGATGAAGATGATGAAAAATTAGCGCGGAGAAATGTGACCTTAGCAAGGTGAAAAAAAGAGCTCAAGAGGAAACTGGAAGAAGAACTAAGCCAATCATATAAATCAAGAGACCAGCAACCCAAAGACCAGTCTCAAAAGAAGAGAGAGGAAGAAGAGGAATTAAGAAAACAACAGGAAGAGGCCGACAAGAAATCTCAGCAGGAGCTAGAACAAAAAAAATAATTCAATGAGCAAGTTGAACTGCCTCTATTAGATGTCCCCCCGTATACTCCCATCACCGGAGGGCATACCCCTCTGAAAGAGCTAGGAATTCATGAAGAGGATGAGGAGGAAGTTATAGACCTAGCAAGGCTTACCTTCGATCAGGTTGATTGCAATATCATGCAAGAAAGAAGGAAATATTATGTTAGGAACCCTGCAGATCCTTTATCTGTGGCCATGGAGAAAGAAATCATCCTAGATGCTATGGTAAACCCTGTGATGATTGCCTCAACCAGGTCTGCCTTTGTGACCGCAACCAAGTTGAATGTTGAGATAATGAACAAGCAAATTACAAAACTCCAAGGAAAGCTCTATGCATCTAAACAAAGAGTTGTGAGAGCAAAAGAAGATAAAAATAAGCTAGAAGAAGAGAATACAGAACTTTGCATAGCTCACTAAAGCACAAAGGACTTACATGCCGCAATCAAGGAAGAGGCTGAAACCCTAAGAGTAGTCATGGTAGTGGTTTATGAAGAAATGCCAAAGTTGCATCTTATTGTGGCCCTTATCCTAGCTATACATGCGAACAAAAAATAAAAATCCTCCATGATGAAAGAGGTCATTACAGCTCTAGACAATATTCATGAGTGGACAAACAAGTATCCAAAGGCACAGGAAATTCTCCCAAAGAAAGATTGGATCGCCACTCAGAACGATAAAGTATAGCTACGCATTAAGCTCTAATCATGGGATAAGCTAGCTAGAGATGTTGACAAGGTTCTTACTTCTTACAAGCATCTTCTAAGTAGATTGGAGTCAATGATCAAGAACCATGGGTTTCGTTCTATTTGGGCAGTTGGATAAGTGAGGAAGAAGGAGGACATCCTACATGAGGTTCAAGCATTTATCGACACTTTCAGGCAAGCTTCCAACACAACTAACTTCTAGGATATAAAGGATAGCATTGCATAATACGCAA
Source organism: Pinus taeda (assembly GCA_000404065.3). Lineage (NCBI taxonomy): Eukaryota > Viridiplantae > Streptophyta > Pinopsida > Pinales > Pinaceae > Pinus > Pinus taeda. The sequence goes on along the minus strand of APFE031536661.1, from coordinate 4,693 downwards.
TGGAACTGGTGAGGATGCACATGAAGCTAATGACTTTAGGCAATCAGACCAGTGCCAAAATAAGCACTCTCATTCTGGACGCCCTTAAATTCCTACATAGACATGATGAAGATCAACCAAAGATATCTCCAATAGTTGTTCAACACAAGCTTTGGCACACCTACCTCATGGAGCAGCTACACATAGATGTTCCAAAATTATCTATTACTAAATTGATAGGGTAGAATTAGCTTATTTTGTTGAGAATAGAAATATAGGATTAGTAGAACAAAGTAGGAATTTGAAGAGTCATAAGGAATTCTAAAGGTCACGAAGAAGTCAAAAGGTCACGAGGAAGTCTAAGAGTCAAGGGTAGACCAAAAGTCACCCTATTTTCTATAAACACACCCTCATGGCATGTTGTAAACGAATTTTAGCTTTGGACTAATTCTAGCGCATATTATTTTGAGAACTTGTGCTCTTCTAATAAATACAAGGAGTAATAGTAGATTTCCATTGTTGGATTGGATGAAGAATTTGTACTTTAATGCTATGAATAGTATTATCTTGATGAAATGGAAGTTCCTATGAGATTTTGTGTACTATCTCCTCATGTATCTTCCAGTGTTGTGAGTTTTCCTTTGCAACACATGGATGGTATATGATATGTTTACCTTATGCTTATGTAGATAAATTGCTTTATTGATAGTGGCATAGTATTATTGTGTATTGTGCACTCACTTGTGTTTGTAAATGCTTAACCATGTTGAAATTATTCTTGGTTGTTAATTTTATCCTTTAGATATGTTTGGTCTTAATTGAAGTCTTTCTAATAATGCTTTGCTTAAGATTCATGCTTTGAAGTTATAATATTTCTATTTATGGTATTTATTTTATGGAGAATTCATTAGTTACTCACTTGTGTTTGTTGAATTTTATACATTCTATTTAGTCGATATTTCCTTTATTGTCCGAAGCAAACTTCAATAATCTATATGGTAGTCGGGCCTACATACCGGACATGATCCCTAAACTAAAATGTGTAGAGTCTAATTGGGATTCTGCACTAGGGAGATCCCCTAGCTATTGGCGGTAATTCCAGCTCATCAATAGACTCATAAGAAATATTTACAAGAAAATATTATTTTCAAAAATATGAGAGAAAGAGTTAAAGTATACTTCCCTCAATGTGTCAGGGTAGTGACATTTGGTGTTAGCATAGCATACTTGCAAAATTGCTTTAAAAAAGAAAGAGAAAAATTAAAAAAATAACTAATATACTCCTAAAACTACCCTAACTAATCTATGGTTACAATGTCAAGTGTAGTCATATATCCAGTGTAACCACCGAAGCAACTTTAATCCTATAAAAACAAAGCAATTCCAAATCAACAAAAGGAACTGGATTTCTTTAGAGTTGAAAATAAATAAACCATACTTACTCACATGATTTACATTTATAATTGAAGCAAGTATGTTCTTACCATTTTGAGATAACTTAGCTCAATAGGACTGCTCAAGCCAATCTCCAATCATATCCTGAAAAGTAAAAAGGTTACCATCGAAATATTTAAAAGAAATTGAAGATGGAAAAGGTCCTTGATTGTGATGAGTAAAATTTTGAAAGTGAATCTTGGCACCATCATTATGATTACTAGGGTTCCTTTCATAAATAACATCAAGATAATGAGAAAGTATGATTATTGTAGGTTAACAAATTGTCCCACTTTCTTGATAATGTTCATTTAACTCACATATTTTGAAACCAACAATTTGAGATGGGTTGACATAATCAAACAATAATTTTGAATGATCATCACTTGTTGCAGATATTGCGGTTAATATGCTAATGAGAACCAAAAATTGACTAATTATGATCTTCAATCTCAAGTAGTTGATGAACACAGATTCTTCATTAAATACAAGTTTATCACAATCAATAGAAGATATATTTTTAGACAAATTTGAACCATTACCTAATCCCTCTACTGATAAATAATTTGGAGGAATATTACCACCATGAGAACATATAATTGACATTTTAGACTTATGTTTAGGAAGTTCTATTTGATCATCTAAAAAATCATCATGATAAGCATCATCACAGACTTCCCTCTCCTACAAATCATAAAAAATATTAGACTTATCAACATTGAAAAATCGATATGTAAGAGATTCGTTAACACAATGATAAACCTCAATTTCATGAACAAGGTCTAAGGGAACTTCATCAAGCTGACTTTGTTGACTAGTATGATTTTCTTCTTTAGTTAAATCGAAAGAAGTTAAAATAGAATTTTGAGGATAAAGTTCCAATGAATCACTATTGCAAGTATTAAGACTCATAAACAAATTAGGATACATGAAATAGTGACTACCATAGTACATATGGTTTTCATGAAAAGAAACCTCTACCATGAGTTTATTAGTTAAAATTTGGTTAATAGATGAATCTTTAGAAAGGATAGTAGGTATTGGTTCTAAAACTCATGAACATGCTTATTGGTTAAATCCAAATTTTCTATGAGATTTTTCTTTGCTAGGTTTTCCTCTTGACAACCTATATTTAAAGGAGTTTCACAAATAGTTTCCAATTGGTACTTACAATCTAAATTTATTTCAAATTGCTGAGAAAATGGAATATTAATCCCTATTATAAGTGATTGTGAAGGGATTTAGGATTCACCAGTTGGCACTAAAGATTCCAAAACAAGTCTAGTATTAACCATTGGATCACCATCTATGTTCTTTTCATTCTTTTGTTTCTTACTAAAAGGAACAAGATTAATAATCCATAAGTTTAGCTTGTTCCTAGGGGGTAAATCTTTGAAACAAAATCTCTAGAAAAGTACAATAAATCTAGAAGAAAATTCCTACAATGATTCATTTTCATGGTTAGATAAACTATTGATTTCTAAACGAAATGAGGCATAATCATTGTCTTGATGTACGGTAAGAAATACTTCAGCGAAATGGTTCCATGAATGAATGGATTTAGGTGGCAACACTTTGAACCGATTTCTAATTCTTCCTGGAAAGTAAGAGTAAACAACCTACAAAATTCATCATCATTAAAATATCCAAAATATTTAAGTTTAAGCAAAAAATGACGAAGATGTACAAGAACAGAAATAGAATCATCCTCACCATAAAATATTATCTTTGACAAATGGTTAACTATCCTTTTGGAAATGATCTTAGTAGGTCAGCATGAACTAAAAACATGCTCCAAAACAAAATTTGGGAAAGGATCCATAAGAATATAAAACATTCAAAAAACAAGAACCTATGAGGTAAGCTTGTCAATCGAGCATTTTCTACAATGACACTAAAAGGAAGAAAAATAAATATGGAATTATAGAGCCTAATGGTTTAATGATTTACTCAATTAAATTTTCCTTAGGCCCTCATTGTACGACATTTTGTTGATACATGCTTCATGCACCCTAGTCAACAAAAGGAAGTGACTCAGAACAAGGCTCTTTAACAACCCAAGCCATTTGGAGTAGTCACCCTCGATGAGTTTAGAGGCTTTATTATCCTTTCATCCCTTCCTCTTTTCAAAGGAAAAAACACAAGAACCTAGAATTATGCTAAAAATAATCTAAATGAGTGTAATGGTATATAAACAATAGAATGCAACTACTATTTAATATATACAAATGTACATATATACAAAGATAAACATGGCTATAAGTTAATGTAACTAGCATGAAAGATGAGCTATATATAAATATAAGGAAATAAGGAATTATGTTTCTAAATTACAAATGCCATTAGATTATGATTAATATCTTGATGCAATAGATTAATGACATGACAAAATAGTGCAACAATACAACTCCTCGATCCTTAATAGAAAATTTACTTTATGATGATGCATCAAGAATGAAAATACTAATGACTATACTAAGTTAGTGAAGGTATGACTGGGGATAAAATGAGTGTAATAGATTTTATAAAGATAGCAATCTCTTCATGCTTCATTTGCAAATTAATTGAATAAACTATGACAAAGAGACAGTTTAGATTCAGGAGCTATTATAATCATTGAGTGCTAATTTTGTTAATGTGTGTAGGATCTTTCTAGAATCAGATTCATAAGAACTAAGACCTGAGAAATAAGCAAGTTTCAATCACACCTTCAGATGCAAATAAAAAAAGGTTGAATGCCATGATTAACACATATAAGAGAAAGAATATGATTAAGAAGAGACCAATTAAACCATTGTATTTCCATGAAAATAGAACAAACATAGACAATTATTTTCATAGTTTTTCAAGAAACCAACTTACAGGAAAAACTGAGAAAGTGCAAGTTACAAACATGAAGCAATGAATAACAAATATATAAATCTCATTCAATTGTGTTAAAATGAATTCAAAGAGCTTAAAATCAAAATAAATGTTATCACTCCAATATTTCTTTTGAGTTGAGGAGAAAACAATGATAGAGGTAACCACAAAGCTACTTTGGAGATTAGGATCTAGCCTTCTTAATGCTCAGAGAGGGCTCTCTCTTTATGTTTTAACTTTGTTTAGTTAATTGATTTTAGGCTAGTTATGACCGTACTTGGGTTTTGATTTCGATTTGTGTAAGGACTCTGGACACCACATATCTCCACAATGGTATGATATTGTCCACTTTGGGCCTAAGCCCTCATGGATTTGCTTTTGGACTTACCCAAAAGGCCTCATACCAATGGAGATATTT
>APFE031536648.1:0-15220 GCA_000404065.3 Pinus taeda | reverse complement strand
AATTATCAAAATTTAGCATGCCGACACTTGGAGGGTGGGCATGTGGCATGCAGACACATGGAGGGTGTGCATGTGGTTTCCCATCCAATGTTTTTTCTATTTAAGGAATGATGAGGAGGATGGAAGGGGCGATCATTCTGAGGTTCCATCTTCATTCTCTTGGGAGAATGTTGAGACTTAGGAAGACTGGCAGTGGTCGTTGATTGAGGGCTCGGGGGTGGCCAGTTGTAGCAGAATCCTGCACATTTGAGCCTACGGTTGGGAGGAGAGTCGTCCCCAAATCTGTGGTCACTTCGCAGCGGCAGGTATAATTTCACTAAAGAATTGTTTTCCTTTTTACATTAATTTTAGTTTTACTTGTGCTGTTACATATGGTATCGGAGCATTAACGCAAACCATTCTCAGATTAACAATTTTATGCAAAGCAAGTTAAACTCCAGATACATGCGAATCAATATAGGCAGATAGCATGGAATTCCCTGAGAACGGATTTTTAATCTATACAAAAAAATGAGAAACAACCACAACTTATTAGGACCTTCATTCAATAAAAGAATGCGAGATAAATTTCTAAGGGACCACCTCTAAAATAGAAAAGTGCCAAATTCTATTAACCAAGAGACATCAGATAGGTAAGAAAATTCATAAAATATAATTTGAAGAGCAGATCATCAATGATTAAAAAGGATAGTAAAGTAGCAAAAGAATTATGTGAGAGCCCAACTTATACTATGCAGATACTTTAGTAATCAAATATTGGGAAACTTATATCAAGTGCAGACAAACAGAGCTGCCTCTTAAATTCTGTGTTTTGTTGATTCCTGTGCAGTCTTGATCATTCTTTTGGCATATACAGAGCTGATTTTATATGATATCATTGCCAAACATAGGCTGGGCAGAACAACTTTGTCACTTATCACCTTTGCAGATATATATAGATGACTAAAGAAAGTTGTCTAATAGAAAGTAAAGTCAGAGGAGCTCAGCATCACAAACCTGGATGCGGACAAGAAAGATCATGCTCATACATGTCCGGAGGAACTTGAACTCTCAGAAATGATGTCAAAGACGACCTTTATGGACAGAGTAAAAGAGAACAAGATGAGGACTGAAAAAAATAAAAACCTGGAAGTAGTCTAACAAGTATCGCAATAAAAAGGGACGCTGAAGCCGAAAGCAGTTCAAACTACAAGCGAGAATGGATAATTCTCCTACTGTTCTCAGCGTTATTTCAATAGTTTCCTCACAATGGGGAAACACGAATAGTAAAGACGATTTTAACATTTCATGGTAATCTTATTCTTCTTTGCCATGGAATAGTCGACACATTATTCTCCCTAGCAAAAGCCATCTAAAACCAGTTTAAACCTATTATACAATTCAGCGCCATCTAAATGAGCACATAGGTTTATCTTAATTCTTTCAGGCAAAAAATTAAACAAGAATAGAATTTCTCCAAAAGTTAAATGAGAAACAAAGGGAGGCTGTCTGTAAAGAACACCCATAAAGAATAAAGATGTGCCAGTGCCGACCTTGGTTGTGGCAAAACTATAGCACTACCTAGCCGGATTAGTTATCTATTAGTGGACGGAAAGTAAAAAAAACTTGTCAAGCTCTACCTTATTTCTATCCTCATCATGGATATTGCACGCACCCAGTTTTTCCGGTGCCCCGAAGAGATGTGCTATGCCCCTATGTAACATCCCTCCCTTAAATAATAAATAAATAAATAATAAGAACTAATAAAAATAATACAAAAATAATAATTAAAATTAAAAAAAAAATAATAATAATGAATAATAAATAAACCACTTAATAACTAATAAAAATAATACAAATAATAAGTAATAACAAAAATAATGAATAATAAAATCATAATAAAAATAATAAATAAATAAAAATGATAAGTAATAAAAATAAAAATAGTAATAATATATAATAACCATAATAAAATAAGGAAATTATCAAATATTTAGCATGCCGACACTTGGAGGGTGGGCATGTGGCATGCAGACACATGGAGGGTGTGCATGTGGTTTCCCATCCAATGATTTTTCTGTTTAAGGAATGATGAGGAGGATGGAAGGGGCGATCATTCTGAGGTTCCATCTTCATTCTCTTGGGAGAATGCTGAGACTTAGGAATACTGGCAGTAGTCGTTGATTGAGGGTTCGGGGGTGGCCAGTTGTAGTAGAATCCTTCACAATTGAGCCTACGGTTGGGAGGAGAGTCGTCCCCAAATCTGTGGTCACTTCGCAGCCGGCAGGTATAATTTCACTAAAGAATTGTTTTCCTTTTTACATTAATTTTAGTTTTACTTGTGCTGTTACATATGGTATCAGAGCAAGTAAAGGAGTGGTAAATCCGAGCTGCTATGTTTGTCCAGATTGCATGATGTCAAATACTTGCTCTGATGTCTTGCGTTGGAATTTTCAATTGGGTCAGTTCAGTTGAAAAGATATGAATAAAGTTTTCGAGGTTATCAGACTGTTTTAGTTCTTAAATGTATCATTTCATATATTTAATCTTAAGAGTTTTTGGTGCAAGAGAACGCACGGTGAAAGTGAAGATTAAGTTCTTTACTTTCTATAGACTGCAAAGGGTTCAAGACAAATAGCTGCTTGAAAGGTAATCTTGCTTATTTAAAATTTATGGTTTCTACTCTTTTTTTTTGTTCGTAATCATTAGTGGTGTAAGTTGGTGGCAGCTGGGAAAAATTGAGGAATGCAGTCATGGGAGATTTAAGGACTGTATTTGTTCCTTATGATTTTATTATCAATTCAAAATGACATTGTGATATGCTCGAAATTGTTATATGGTAAAACTCGGTAATTTTGATTTCACCATTTTTGGAGACAATTTACAAGAGGCACTATTTATTTTTAGATAGTAAAAGTACAACATACTGTTAAGCATGTGCAGTTGTCAGTGAGATGGTAGGTCTGGTTGCAATCAGATGAACCTTCGACACTGAGTAAAGCATTACTAGTATTGATTTTTGTTCTCATTGATGAATTTTGGCCATTCACTGGACATAATGAAATCATAATATCGTATCTTCCTCTCAAAGATGGTGCATTGCTTTTACAGATTTTGGACACCGGAGGTGCGGCTGATCGAGCTATATACAAGGCTCTATAACAAGTCTGTAAAATTGTAAGTGTATATCGCAAGATTGCAGGTGTCTGAATGTTTCAAATCACAATATGAGGATGATCAGTATGGACAGATTTTTCGATAAACTTACAATTTTCTATCTTAGGCAACCAATTTTACGCCTAATTGTATTGTAATTTAAGGGATTTGAAATGGTGTTGCCTTCGCGGGTGCGCTTGCAGGGAGACCATATAATTAATAAAAATCATTATTTTTTTTGTATTGGGGAGGCATGACCTTCCCTATCATTCGATCCGGTTCTGGATCGGGTGGCAGTGTCTTTTCTTTATGGTGTGGAATAATTTTTATGCTTGATTCATAAATTTTATGGCATATATATTAATTCACCATATACCAAATTTACTGAACTAAACATCAATAAAACTTTTTACCGTCGTATTCTTTTTAATACATGACATGAAAATAGTAACTGAATGTGATTAAAAGGAAATGTCATTTTTTTGTGTTACTTTCCATAGGATTGATGGTAATCTTGTAATGGAAAAAGATTCTTTAGTCACGAGACTCGAAGCACTTCTTCGACTTTTGGTGGATATTGAACCACATCTCTGTGATTGATAGAATCTAGACCATTAGTACTCCTTATCTTGCATTCAATGATCATTTGAAAGATGAATTAGGGGATGGATTGGATCATCTAGTGACTCACATCACATTGCAATTTTTCTTTAATTAGCTATTCAATCTAGTATCTAAGGACAGATATATTCTTAGCAATAAGCAACAACAATCAGATTCTGCAACAGAATAATGTTAGTATAACTTAAAGTCTGGTGCATTCATTAGTTCCTCATTGCTTCCTCATGCAGATTCTTTGGTTCTCTGTTTACATTAATATTTCATTATATGGTATGACATAATTAAGATATACTTTTTTTTGATTTAGTAATTCATTGGCAAAGTATGTAATCCCATAATCTTGATATGATATAATGGCATGCTGGTGTAACTTCTCACCACTGGTTTACTTTACAAACACAGTTTAAATAGCACTTACCTTTAGGGATCATTTTTCACCTGCATCTCGGGTTCAGTCTGATCTAAAAACACAGAAATAACATTCTGTGAATGTTGATCATATTATTCACTAATTATTTGTTCGATTACTGCCTTTACCAATAGCAGTTGCTTGGCATTTCTCGTAGGCTCAATTGTGCAGGATTCTGCTACAACTGGCCACCCTCGAGCCCTCAATCAACGACTACTGCCAGTATTCCTAAGTCTCAGCATTCTTCCAAGAGAATGAAGATGGAACCTCAGAATGATCGCCCCTTCCATCCTCCTCATCATTCCTTAAATAGAAAAATCATTGGATGGGAAACCACATGCACACCCTTCATGTGTCTGCATGCCACATGCCCACCCTCCAAGTTTCGGCATGCTAAATTTTTGATAATTTTTCCTTATTTTATTATGGTTATTATATTTTTTTATTATTTTTATTATTATTTGTTATTTTGGTTATTACTATTTTTATTTTTATTACTTATCATTTTTATTTATTTATTATTTTTATTATGATTTTATTATTCATTATTTTTATTATTACTTATTATTTGTATTATTTTATTAGTTCTTATTATTTATTATTTATTATTTAAGGGAGGGATGTTACAATACTGGTAGATGCATATATAAACACATATGAATGGCTAGCTATAGGCAGTAAAAGAATCTTCCAAATGTAATTTATCAACACAGAGATAAGATGACAGTCATCTGGCATTAGATACAGAAGAAACATGAACAACCGGTTCAAGTGCAAGCTTAGAACAAAAGAGAAAATGGAATATTGAACAGATCACAGCAAAAGAAGCTTATATTGCTAATGAATGAAGATGAGAAGCTTGAGTAGCAAAGTCTCAATAGTCTCCAGAAGTTGAACCCTTATTACATTTTTCTTTCAGATATTTATAGCTCTTTACAATGCTCTCGAGCCTTCTGAGGCTCGAGAAGTCTTAATCTATCCCTATGTCTCTTCAACAACTTTGATGCCTTTACTAGGTAAGCATGGCGCAGAGTTTCCTTCTGCTGACAGAAGAGTAACCACACTCAAGTAGTTTGATGCCCTGCTTGGGAGCTTTATCGTGCCAAAGATGCCCCACAATCGGTTCTGTTGTTTTTGGCTGAGTGTTGTCTGCTCCATGATGTTTCTGTTTGTTTTGGACAAGATGCGCATGCTGTGGCCCTTGTTATTCCCTTTCCAATCTCTATTTCCCAGCAATCTGTCTCCTGGACTCTACTATGTGGTGAAATGGGTCTTCAGGCCTTTGTTTTACCTTTAAAATGCAAACATTGATTGTTTTCTGTTTAATACAGAAAACACTGTAATACTATAAATCCCACCCTTTTTGTTTCTTTCGGACTTCAAAAGTCCTCAAATATGGCTTATTTGTTTATCGAGTCCACCCTTTGGGTCGCTATCGCCTATCACAAGTGGTCTGGTCCCTTTGTTCCCTTTGTATTATGAAATACTTAAAAACACGGAAAATACATTATAAAATCACTCCCTTCGGACTTCAAATATTATATATTTCATTCGCGAACCCTTTCAGGTCTAGGACTTATTGCATTGGCGCTGCCCAAGGCTCCCTTTGTATTTTGTTATATAAAAAAAATACATGAAATTGCACTAAAAATGGCCTTTCCGCGGACTTCAAAATTTATGAAATATTATATATAATGTCATCGGGTCCAGTTCATCGGGCCTCTGTGAAACTCCGATAGCGAAACCTCGATGTAGCGTGGGTCATCAATCTTCATGCTTGATCGACAGTACACATTTAATCGCCGATCGCTATTGTAAGTTTTGCTTTGTAATCGCTGATACTTGCCGATTGCCTCTGCCGATAGTGACCCACCGATCCGATCATCGGAGATCACTGATCGGGGGTGTCCTCTGACGATCCTTAAGACCGCTGGTCATATCCACCAATTGCGATTTTCCACTTAGATCTGGGCCATTGATCAGCCAAATCTAATGGCTACTATGCGTTGGACTATTTAAGCCTGCGATACATGGTTTTTCATGGTTTTTGAGTGTTTTTAGCCTCCCGATAGTGTTTTTCCTTCCTTTTAAGGGCTCTCCTCCTGTGCTTGTTTCGATCTTTGGATGATCTTAAGCACTTTTGAATATTTTCAAGAGCATATTGGATCCGTTGACATGCTTTTTTTGGCTTATGGAGACTTTAAAGAGCATATTCGGATCCATTTTTGGGCCAAATGCCAACAAGGCTAATAGGTACCCTTCTATCTCTCCCTTGGCCCTCCACAACACTTCTATTCACAATGGATGAGGCACCCGACCTTCATCAATGGCTATAGTAGCATGGCACAAATCTAAGGCTATAGTACCATGACACAAATCTTCTTCATTTCCCTTAGGCCCTAATCCAATCTCGGCCTAATCTCTAGCCCTCCAAAACCTTAGCTCTCTTTCTCCTCATCTAATCTTTGAGTCAACCTCATAGAACAAAAGATAAACTAGTTATGGTATTCTCTCAAAAGTAGGTCTCGGCCTCCATGAGTAGAATGGGGCTCTCCACTAGCACATTTCTTACACAAGTGAAGTCACATATCTCTTATGCACAATGAGCCTCTCATTTTTATATATTTATATTTTTCTTTTGGATCATTGAGGAAAACTCTAGATATTTATGGTTTTATCCTCTCAACCCATTAACAATAAATTAGAATAATCAATTAGTTGACTTAGGTCCAAACCCACACCTTTGGGTCCAAACCCACAAACACTTGGATAACTCGCCCAACAAACTTATTTTGGTGGGTATCCTTCTCTCAAAAATACCTTCTGAGCTACCCAAATTCCAACACTCCCTCTTAGTGAGGAAGGTATTTCATTCACGCTTCTAGCTCCATGAATTTCCTTGCATACCCATGACTTTCCTTGCATGATTCATGACTTTCCTTGCATATCCACATTTGTCCTTGCATGTTCCACATCTTCTTTTGCACTTGGCCAAACCTTGTCTTCCATTGTGCATGATTTTCCTTGCATGCAACATGTCTTTTACTTGCACCATCATAAATTTTCTCTCATGGTTTGTGGTCGTCCTTGCATGGGTTGAAAATTGCACTTTCTTGAACCTGAAGATTAATAATTCCATTAGGTGGCTAAGATTCCTTTGCAGTCTCCCTTTGAAGCTAAAGTCCCTCTGAGCCTACACAATCTCCATAGGCTCACTCTGATTTCCTGTGCACATTCTAGTCCATGTGCTCATCAAAGTATCTCTAATAAAATGTTGAATTTTCCTTATTCCCTAGATCTAGTCTATGGCTAACCAAGCACACAAACACACTAGGAACCCCAACACATGAGCTCTTTGCAGAGTGGAAATATAAAAATAGCGAAATCAATTAAGTACTTAGATATATTTGGTCCCAATCTCGACCTTTATAATCCATCAATAAACAATCATTTGAGATCTTGTAGCAAGGATCATGGCCCTTCAGATCACTAGTACAACTTGTATACATAGTATAGAAAATTAGGGCTTGAGGTTAGAACCCTTTTGACCTTCAAATTGCCGAAAATAAAAATAAAAAAAATACTAGACTTACTTGCTAATGTAACCAACCCTTTTAATCCTTATTTCCCTTGATGTACCTAGTTTTCCTTTGCCTCCTTCACACAATGCTCTGAATCCTTTTAGATCTATGTCAAACCAACTACTCACAAAGTTCAATTCCTTTAGACCACTTTCATTCCAGCCTTCAAACTTTGTTTTCCAATCCTTCCTTCGATGAACAAACTTTAAGAATAACACACGTCAACCTATCATTTCTCAGAAAAACATCAACTTTTTATGCCTTTCTAGCATCTTCATAGGCTTGAGGCAACACGAGTTACTTTCATAAGCCTCCTAAGATCTTTGTTCCCCCTTCCTTTGTTTGTGGTCTCCTTGGATAAGCCTTTCCCTAGTCTGCCAAGAAACCTGAGGCATTTTGGCCCTATTTCTAGTGTGTTGAGGTATTTTGGCCATGTGATAGGACTTCTGCACAACCTCCACAATGGAAAAAACTTGTCCCTAACACAAATTCCTTGGGCAGAATCTCATAACAACTTTCCTTTAATCAACCAATAGATAAAACATAAATTGGGTAGCCTTCTTTTGATCCTCCAACACATAGACAAGAAACTCAGTTGCTCATTCTCTAACTCAGAAATATTAGGATAGATATAACTCGTCACTCTTTGAAGTTATGCAACTCTCCCTTCTTTACTTAATGTTATCCTCAAGAGTGGTTGATATGATTTAGTTATATTCTCACTCATGGATACCTTCTAACTTTCCCTTGATCCTCGACAACACTTGTGTTCACATTGGTTAAGGCACTCAACCTCCTTCAAAGGCTACAACAACATGGCACATATCTTCTTCATTGGACTTAGACTAGGCCCTAAAACAAGCTCAATTTGATCTCCAACGCTCCAAAACTTTTACTCTCTTTCTCCTCATCTAATCTTTAACCCAACCTTATAGAATATAATATAATCTAGTTGTGGTCTTCTCTCAAGGGAAAATATCAACCTTCATGAGCGTAACTCAGCCATCCACTAGGGAAGTCCTTACAAAAGTGAAGTCACATCTTTCTTGTACACAATTAGCCTCTCCTTTAGCTCTATTTATATTTTTCTTTTGGGTCATTTAGGAAAACTCTAGATCTTTAGGGTTTTAGCCTCTCAGCCCATTAACAATAAATTAGAATAAATAATTAGTTGACTTGAGTCCAAACCCACACCTTTGGGTCAAAACCCCAACCACTTGGGTAACTCATCCAAAAAACTCCTTTTGATGGGTATCCTTCTCTTATAAATACCTTCTAAGCTACCCAAATTCCAACAATGACTTCCCACGATTCCTTAGGGTCCTCCAATCTACAAGTGTAGTTAAACATTTCATTTAAATGATTGAGTCTCTCAATTTGTCATAGGAAAAGGTTGTATACCTTGAGCTATCAATAGAAAAAACATCAAACATAGACTACCAGAATGGGTTGTTATTATAAGAGTTAAAAGGAATATCACTCCATAGAAAATACCTACTCACAAGCTTATCTACTTCTTGCTTCACCTTTATTTTAACCATTGACCTAATAGAAGGTTCTACACCATATGTGTTTATAAGAACAGAAAAATGGGGTTGTTGAAGGCATTATAAAGGTGAAGTCAAGGAATTTTTTCCACCTTTTACCCACTTTGATCTTGCAAATAATCCTATTGAAAGCTCAATTCTCATAACTTCCAAATTATCGTTTCATTTTCTTGCATATAAAATTGATTTGTTAGCAACAAAAATGACTTCTATGCTTGCATTGGAGTAAATTTTTGCTTCATGTCCCTGAATTTGCACAATTTGTTTCAACTAGGAGATCCCTCCCATCATTGCCTTCTCGCATAATGTCTAACTCAACTTTTGTCTATTATACCCATTAGTAGGATCACCATATTCCCCCATATGGTTCATTGCTTAAAGTTGAAGTTGCATACAAATGCAAAGAGCGAGGAAATTTTTGTTTCTTGTGCACTCTAAATGAAGAGTTTGTATTTACTTCTCAAAACGTTAGCCCTCAATCAAGCATTTAAATTTACTCTTGGTAGAGAGTTGATGTGGCATAATCTTCTCAGTGAGTGTTAGTTTAAGTTTGAGACAAGCTTGTGCACCTAGTGGAATAATGCATCTAGAAAGCAATGTGATGTATTTACGTTATATGCATAGTGATTTGGTTATGGGAAGATATTTCATAAATCTTACTAGATGAAAAAAATGAAATTTCATAATAATACACAAAATATGAGAAAAATAAACTACCCAATTTTCTTAAAGGAATAAGTTCATACATGAATATTATGAACAACATTAATATTTACAAGACAACCATTTTTTAGATAACCAAATAGAACTTGATTAAACCCCATTACAATAAAAATATTAAGGTATAAATAATATAGTCATAGATATTAAAATGTGTTATGTTTCTTCTTTGGTCATATCTAACAATCTAAAAGTACATTAATTTGCAAGTGTTGGGATGATGAAAAGACAGAGAGAAGGAAATGTTGATCCACTAAGATTATGAGCTTTCACTCTAAATTGTTTATTTAACTTATCTATCCACATAATTTTGGTTCCACTTAACATTATATGTACTATATTTCTAGTTACACATTCATTAAGACTTGTTTACTTTCTTAATTGAATCTAAAGAATAAATGTGCACCTACTTCACAACATTAAAACTACTTATTATGATATAAGCACATCCATGCAAAATTGGACTTAATCATTCTAACTAATGACAAAGAAACCACTACAATGTCCATATCCATACTTAAAAAATATTCTATGCAAAACTTTGTCTATTGTGATTCCTTTAATTATGTACCTAATGTTGTCTTTAAGTTTTTCAGATCAAAGCTCCTTGATTAGGAGTTGGTTCCCTTAAACTATCTTCCCAATGGTAGACATTTTCTTTCAATCTTCTTTAAGGTGTACCATTTCCCAACATGGGTCCATTGTCCTTCCAGCTTCATTTAGTAATGTTTTGTGTTTCCATGTATGAGTACATACTATTTTCACTAAAATCTATTTTCACGTCAATATTCATGTCAACTTTAACTACTAGCTCTTTCACCATAAGTGTGAGTGATTCATCTTTATCATAGTTTAATATTGAGGGTTCATAGAGCTTCAGGTGATCCACATTGAGCACTAGATGAATTCCCATATAGGATAGTAGGTCCAACTTTAACACATTTTCTCTCATCTATTAAATGATGATTAGGGGTGTCTTTTAGCAATTTGATTTCATTGTCTTTCTCCATAAATTACTCCTTTTGAATGCAAACCCAAAATCTATTCCACTCTGAAAATTGACGATTTTCATGATGTTGATCATGCTTGGCCTTATTTTCTATTGACTTTTGTGCCAAACTCTTGAACATAATCCTACATCTTTCAAATATGGTTTTGTTGATTTTTTTTCTTGGCAAGGGAAAATAACCAACATTGAGAGAAGATATTGTGGGGAATAAGACAAAATATCTTCATTTTTATATAGGTGGTACTCCTATATATATAGTTATATATATATATATAAGATTTCTTCTATCTTTCCTCAAATGAATGCAATATATGAGTGCTAAAGACCAAACCCCAACAACCTTCCAATAAAGATCTCATATAGTAGATTTACTTGTACAACACATCATCCATGGAAAGAAAAAGGAATGGATATGACTGTAAAATATTTTATCTATAGTGTTTGCATGTGAAAACTAAAATGAATCTTCTCATGGAAATGATACCAACAACAATATTAGTATCATAATATTTACATCATAAGAATTTTAAAGAGTAAAGTAAAGGTTATAAGGATTTCCTTCATTGAGCATAGTGAAAAATAACAAACCATTATTATAGAGAAATTAACATGATATCACTTGAAATATTAAGCTTTAAACTAAAAACTTCACACTAGCTTTGAACTCCTAAGAGTTCTCTATTGAACCTCAAATACGAGTATTTAAAAAAATCAAAATGCATTTGTCCAAAATGGACTAAAATGGATTTTCATAGACCATGTAAATGAAAACACCTAGAAGAGAAAAGATGAAAATAATAAAAAAATTAGTTCTTGTGATTCAAAATTACTTTGGAATGAAAGGTTGGATGATTGTTAACTAAGAAATATATATCAAAAAACTCCACTAAGAGGTTACTTAAATTGCTATGCTAGAAGCGGGGTTTCTCTCTCTTTTTTGAATGTTTTTCACATAGTTTTCTTATAATCCTCTCTTCATCTTCCAGGAACCACTTTATAGTTAGAGCTTTTCCTCTTTTTTTTCTAATTGAATTAAGTCCCTTGGTGAATATAAACTTTAACCTTCATTCCCCGAAGAAGGGCCCACTTTAAACATTCATAAACTCATTTAAATTGATGACTTTTAAAAAGTAATTTACTGACAAGTAATAAATGGTCAATGTTATTATTTAATTTTCTTGATCACGATAGATTTCATTTCATTCATGGAAACAATTTCCAAGTTGTTCTTCACATCTCTAACTTTCCAACGAGTTCTCATTTTTTCACTTTAGACATTGGAAACTCAAGTTATGGCCTTCAGAAGATAGTGACCCTACAACCATTAATCTTCTCCACATGAATCTTCGCATTTTATTTATATATCCATCCTATTTATTCCACAGATATTGTGCGAGGGAATTTGTAACAATTTCTAAGGAAATGGTCTCTCCTTATTATTTTGTGTATGAAGTAGAAAGAGACATGGAACCTAACCTAGATGGGGTGTAGTGGAAAGTTTTGATCATCACCTCAACGCCCAGTCGTAGTGTCAAGTCACTATCCAATATTTTTTGTCCAAACAATACCTTCCAAGTATCACTTAGAGATATTACTACGTGACATTGGGAGGTTTACCAAAGAAAAAAGGGGGAGAAAAACATGAGAATGCATTAAAATGATCTAAGTTTAGAAGATAATGTACATGAGGAGGGTAATGTAGAGAAGTAATGATTAAGTGTCAAATAGTTATAAAGGGATGGAGTGAAGTGAAGTGACTAAGTAAATAAAAGTAGGGTCCAAGTAACATAAAAGGAAAGTAATGGAACATGACTTAATTATATAATGGTAATGCAATGATCAAAGACCCGTGAAAATGGATAAGTATAAAAGGGGTGAAAATTTTAGGCTACAAAAATGTGGGCACGTAAAGTGATGGAATGAAGTAATGATGTAGGAGGATACAAAGTAATTTCACATAGAAATTGATGTAGAAGCATCACGATTTTATTTATTTATTTATTCCATGTAATTTCTGGAAGTCTAAGTTTTTTTGAGTGAGTGAGGTGTGTTTCAATAAATGGCTTATCAGGGAAGTGTAGCTTCAAAATCATTGGGAGGATTGGAAAGCTACCCATCAAAATTTTATTGGGTAATTAGGACATTTTACTATTTTTGTTGATCAAATATTATCTCTTTGGATCCAAAACAAAATGCAATGTTGTTGTGATTATGTTTTGTGGCCACATTAATAAAAGATTTCCTGCGCAAAGTAGAGTAGAACATGTGTGGAAGAGAATAAATCAAGATTTTGAAGAGAATTGCTTCTTTATATTCTCTTACTCTGAGTTAATAATTATACCTTGTGATGTTAGATTGTTTTTGTTTTTCCTATTGATGAAATAGAAGAAATAGAGTATATGCTCTGTATGTAAAAAAATATACATCCCTTTCCTTGTTCCATGTAGTCTAGTTGCTTTGTGAATAGTTTTTTTTGTGAATGATCTAAAAATTACAACATATAGTTCAACCTAGTCGATATTATCGATTTCACTTATATCTGTAGAAGTGTTGTTGACACCTAATCCGAAATGGATGGGTGAACTGGACAGTCATCCAGAAGATGAACTGATCCGTCATATTTATGTATATAAATGTATGTTACCTAATGAATAAGATAATCAGTTTTCTCTCGCTCACTCATTCTGGAGTTACCCTGGCCTGACATGGTATCAGAGCACAGGTCCCAGAAATAGTTGTAACTCCTGCCTGAGAGCTGCTCAGTCTCTGACATCCCTGAAATAGCTGAAGACTGCCACTGCCTGAAGACTGTCGCTCCCTGGAGACTGCCGCTGCCTGGAGACTGCCGCTGCTTGCAAACGCCTGGAATTTCAATACATTGAAACGCCTGGATTGGTAACGTATGACTGTTATTGAAACGCCTTGCTTATTGAAACGCCTTGCTCATTGAAACACCTTGCTTATTGAGTACGCAGCCGAACTGAGACTGGACACATTTTTTAATTAGAGCTCTCTCCTTCCATTGGTTCTTCCCTAGTTTCCCAAGGATTTAACTCTCACAAGTGTTCTTCCTGCGTGCGCTCGGTTAGGTGCTCTCCGGTATGCCGAGGAGATCCATGGTCGTATAATTCTAAATGCCTTTAATTCAGATGTTTTTGTGAGCAACGCTCTCATCGATATCTATGCCAAACATGGAGATGCGGGGTAATTCATTCTGTTCGCAAGATGTGCAGATCACAAGCTAGTGCCCAGAGGCCGTGCTTCAAACTGCTCCTTGCTTTCTGTTGCGGATTGCTATTTATTCATTGCTATTTGTTGCGACAATCAAAAAATTTTCTATCAGTGAAACGGAATTTCGTATCATAGTTGCTGTTAAGAGTGCGATTTGAACACACGCCCTATCGAACCAGAACCCTAATCTGGAGCCCTATCGAACTATGAATTTCGTATCATAGTTGCTGTTGGGGAGGGCCGTAAGAGAACAATAATACGTTTTGTTTAAATCTGGTGTTTTTAAATCTGAGAAAGA
This sequence comes from Pinus taeda, assembly GCA_000404065.3. Taxonomy (NCBI): domain Eukaryota; kingdom Viridiplantae; phylum Streptophyta; class Pinopsida; order Pinales; family Pinaceae; genus Pinus; species Pinus taeda. Next base: position 669 of record APFE031536648.1, on the reverse strand, counting down.
CTGTCACAGCAATAATACGTTTTGTTTAAATCTGGTGTTTTTTAAATCTGGTGTTTTTAAATCTGAGAAAGACTGTCACAGCCATGGATGTCGTTTATGCTTTGAAGAGGCAGGGCCGAACCCTCTATGGGTTTGGAGGTTAAGGAGGCGGGTGTCCCGATTGATTTCGTCTTCTGATGGTGTCTCTAGATGCCACTTCGTTGTCTCTTTGGGAACTGTTTCTTCGAACTTCTGTTTTGTTGTAGGGTTTTCATTCAAATCGGCTCTACAAATAACTCTTTTGTATCTTCAGGATACTTGTCACAGTGTGCGTGCGGATTGAGACTATCTAGCAGAATTTTAAATGATATATATGGTGATTTTAAGCTGAGATATATATGGTGAGCAAAATTTTAAATGATATATATGGTGATTTTAAGCTGAGATATATATATGGTGGGCAGAATTTTAATGATTTTTTCTCCATAGCAAAATCATTTTTTTAAAAAGCAGCGGAAGTTTTTTTAAGAGAATTTTTTTCATCAGAAGTATATATCAGCAAAAGTTTTTTATATCAGCAGAAGTAACATTTTACAGAATGCATTCAATCATCTCTATGATAGGAATAGTTCTCACTGGCAAGGAGAACTATCCTGACTGGTCCCGGATGGTACAACACACCCTCATTTT
>APFE031536642.1:135952-161811 GCA_000404065.3 Pinus taeda | reverse complement strand
AAAACTAAGACTAAGACTAGTATGGTGTATCCGATCTTGAAAAAATAAGAATTAATTGAGATTTTTTAACATTTTATTTCTATAATCAAAGAGAAGGGAGATAAGCTTTCTTAGGTCTCCTTAGTTTTGTTGACTGAACAAGTGAAGAAGGTCGGTAGTGTGGTAAAGATTATAAAATTAGAGTAGATGCGAGTGAGAGTTGGGCAATCTAAGAGAAAGTGCTTTTCATCTTCAACCCTCTTAGTATCGCAAATGTGACAAACTCTTTTGTCCCGAAGTGTTTTGGGAATACAACAATGCCGGGTTTCACTTTGAAGTTCATGAGAATTAGTCCTTATCTTGGAAATGTTCATTTTCTTCTTAGCACTGGCCAAGACAGTGAGATAATTCTGGTTTTCGAGATTGATGTTGATCACCTCGTTATAACAACTTAGCTTCCTTTTTCCCTCTAACTTGTTATCTTCCCACAACTTATCCTTAAATTTGAAAGTAATAATATTTTTAATATTATCCTTATTCTTCATGATGATATTTTCCTTTACCCCCCAATGGTTTAGTCAAGACTGGGCATCCTTATGCCAACCTTGCTTGAACCGAAGGTGGGGGTTTTGGCTAGAGTTAGAAGCAATTTTAGGATACCCCTTGGCGTCCATGTTGTATAGCTTCTTATACATGAGATAACTAGTCATAGCCATGCTTTCAAAGGGGAAAATGTTAGTTTCAATAAGGAGGATAGGGTAGGGAGTATTTCCTTTAATCTTAAGGTTGTAGGTTATAAATTGCTTTTGGATAAGCTCAATCTTCCTCCACGATTCTCTAGATATACTACAACCTACAATCTCACATCCATATAAAATAACAAAGGGTGACGAAAGTCTCAAAGAGAAACATTTTTTTTTATTCCATGCCCAAAGATCAGTTGACTTAGACATGTTTTCAAACACATAATAAGCTTTCCAACCTTCAGTTATCCTTTTCTATATATTATTGTAATGACCCACTTTGAGTTATACGGAGCATAGAAATATTAACATGCATACAATGCATCCATATGATAGCTACATATGCATCTTAGTAAAAGGTGAACAAATTAATTATTGAAAATTCTAAGTGAATACCTAATTCACAAAAAATAAATAAATTATCATTATTATAAAAAATATACATATATTGGGTGAGGTACTTAAGGTATGTACCACCACCATAAAATACAACTATACAAAATAAAAAGAAAGGCACAGTATTATATAAAATAGGAGGGAATGTCCTACATATGGTACTAAAGTAAATATGAAACATACTTTATAAATTAACAAGTGAAATACAACATAAAATATACAAAAGTTATATTTTATATATTAATTATGAACTAAAAGAAAATAAAACATAAAAATACCAACTATGCAAACTTAACCAAATCCATTAAATATATATTACGAACATAAAATAAAGTCACATAGCATATATGTGGCCTATCAATACAATAAGAGATAAAAGGAGCACGTTGTCAACCATAGACGTAGGTGGCGAATGCCTGTTTAGCCCTAAACCAAAAAGTATCACATTAACCCTTCGTTGGATGAATCTGGAACAGGAAACCACCACTCTGAAACAGACGAGGGATACAGGGGAGTTGTTTTGATTCTTACAGAAAGGGAAAAGAGGGATATAGGGGAGTTGTTTTGATTTTTACAGAGACAGAGTAGAAATTCCAATGGAGTCACAAACAGAGAGAGAGAGAGAGAGATTGAACTTGATTGTTCTTGGAGTTTTGGACACAGGGGCAAGAAGATTTCCATTTGAAGTCTTTGGATATGGGGACCACATAGGTAGACCCCAGTTAGGCTGGGAGGAAAAAGAGCAGTTTGGTAACGGGAGCGGGAGCCACAACTGATAAGGAATGCCTCGAAACTGAATTACATGTATTCTTATGCATTTAATTTTAAATTTTAGTTCAAAATTGTTGTCTAGTTAAATTGCACAAAGTGAGTTCTACAATTATAGTTCTAATTGAGTTGATGATAAATGTGGATTCCCATATATTTGTATGAAGAATTTTTTTCCAAATAGTTATTATCATAAATGAAATTATCATAGTTTATCTTTTTGGATTTAATTATCATGACTTTAGTCTTCTTGGTATTAACAATCATACCTATCTTGGAGCAATAATCTTTGATGATTCTAAGTTTCTTGTTGAAATTGCCATGACTCCTAGCTAACATAACAATATTTTTAGCATAAAGGAGAAGAGTAATAACCATACCAATGAGCCCGAGGCCATCACGCCCTACAACTTCCAAACACTCTTCTAGCTTATCATTGTAATTACCAAAAATGGTAGGGGACAAGGGACATCCTTGCTTAACTCCGATATTGCATGTATTTTCTTTTGACCAACCTCGGTAGTTCTAAGCATGGCAATAACATTCTCGTATATCCCAGTCACAACAACCCTCAGCTCAAGAGGAACCATTATCTCTTCTATCTTCTTTCGTAGCTTACCCTAAGGAACGATGTCAAAAGCTTTTCTAAAGTCAACAAAACAACAAAATAGATAAATCTTATTATTGCGACATTCCTCTGCAACAATCCTAATGGTAACAATATGGTCTATAGTTGAGTGATGTCTCCTAAATCTAGCTTGCCCTTTAGCTCTTTTACCATGGCTTTCAATCCAAAAACTAATCTTATTTCCCAAAATGACCCCATACAACTTGGCTAAAATATGGATAATAATAATGGTCTTGTAGTTAGAGGGAGTGCTTTTATCACTGCTTTTAAAGATAGACATGATACAAATTTGCATCCAAGGCTTAGGGAAACCTTGTTTCACTACCAGATTAGTTGGTGTATATGAGGTATGAGGAAAAACCTTACCATTTTGAGAATTTCACCTTGATAGCCTTCAATATCCCTAGCTTTCCTAGTAGCGAGTTTCTTAATCCTGAACTCAAAGTCTTCAAAAGAAAAGATACCCTCCTCTATAGTAGTGTTCAAGATGGTGCCCATGGCACCGATGGAATAATAAAGATTTCCCAATTCTTTTAGGGGATCAAATTATTTTCTTTTGTTTTATGAACAAGAATTTTCCTCCAAAACTTTCTAGGCTCAACTTGAGAAAGGTGAAGAAGATGCTCTTGCCTCTTATTTATCTAGGTTCTTTTCTTCCTTTTGATAAGAGCTTTGTACATATTTATTTTTTCAAGCTTTATGGTTTCGTTGGGAGCATCTTTAATTGTTTCCATGGGGATTTTACAATCACTATCATACCAAGGGTTGGAAGTTCTATTATTCTTTTTATAAGACACCCAATAGAGAACTTGTTAATGGTAATGGAAAGAGTTGTAATAAAATTGTGATGGATGTGATCAATGTTATCACTATACATTAAGAATCCAGATCCCTATTTAAATCCTTAGAGAAGATATCCATTTTACTTATGTAAAAACAAATATGCCATTGACTCAAAATCTTCTTACATGCTGCTAGTGCCAATATCAAAATTTAAAATTAAAATTATAAGTTTATAGTCAAAACCTCTCTTGATTATTTATGAGGTCAAAATGTAGTACACAATATTGATAATATTTTATTGATAGGTATATATATGTGAACTTTTGATGGTAAATGGTAAGTTGATTTTTGTTCTTTATTGATAATTGACAGACGGATTTGATGAAGAGCGAATATACCTAACATATTATTCGTTTGAGCGTAACGGAAAAGCAAATGTCCAAACACATGGCAAGATTTAGTGTGGAAGTGTTGGCGGTTTGAGCGTAATGGAAAAGCAAATGTCCAAACACATGGCAAGATTTAGTGTGGAAGTGTTGGCTGTTGTGTTAACACATTTGTATTTTAATAATTTTTTTTGAATTATTTAAAATAAAAAAATATTTGTTATGTCACATATATTTTAACTTAAAGGGAAGGAGATTATTATAAACCATAACAAACCATCACAAAAACACAATGTGAAATCCGCACAACAGATTCAAACTTTTTTGCAACTATATCGTATTTTGATTTTGCATTCGACCTGACAAAGTTTATTGACATTTTCTTACAACCATTCCATGTTTTTAATATGTCCTTTTATAATTCAATCATTGCTAAACTCACTGAGTGCTTGGTTTTATAAAAATTTTAGTTCGGTTGTCTTTATGAATTTCTTAATTTGGTTATCCTTATAAAGGAAAACGCTCCTTTCAATATTTATATTTTAATTTAAAATATGAAGTTATAAATAGAATTATGTAAAATTAATATTCAAATTACAATGATTTAGAATATTTTTTTCACTCCTTATTGGATTCTGTTTTAAGATTGATTATTCATCAAGTTAATTTAAATTTGGCAATTAATATTAAATTATAAATTATTTTAAATATAATTAATTTAAATTTATTTTAAATATATATATATATTTTAATGTTATATTGTTAAATATTATTTTATTATTTTACATATATTTTATTGATAGGTATATATATGTGAACTTTTGATGGTAAATGGTAAGTTGATTTTTGTTCTTTATTGATAATTGACAGACGGATTTGATGAAGAGCGAATATACCTAACATATTATTCGTTTGAGCGTAACGGAAAAGCAAATGTCCAAACACATGGCAAGATTTAGTGTGGAAGTGTTGGCGGTTTGAGCGTAATGGAAAAGCAAATGTCCAAACACATGGCAAGATTTAGTGTGGAAGTGTTGGCTGTTGTGTTAACACATTCTGAAAGTTAGTTCATTAATATAGGAAAAAGTTAATATTAATATAACTATTGTTAAAAGAACACGTTAAAGTTAAAGTTAAAGTTAAATCTTACTGTCTTACTATATTAGGCTTCCATGAAGTGGATGGCGAAGGTTGAATAAACAAACTTAGTTCATGAATACGCAAAAACCACCATGTATGTTGTTATAATGATTTTAATTAAATGTATGTTGTTGTTAAAAGAATACGTTAAAGTTAAATGTTACTATCTTACTATATTTGACTTCAATCAGCTCCACGACAAAGGTGGAATAAACAAACTTTTTCTTTATTGGAACCCACAATTTTACTGCACCGAAGTGGAATAAGCCCCAATACCTCTGACAAAGCATTCCAGTCAATCTTTAAGTTTACTAAGCATTTGGCGGATTAGTTTACTATGTTACAACTAAATTATTAAAGGTAATTTAGTATGGTAAAAGTTAAAAAAAAAATCATTAAGGTTAATGACTACTTCTACCACTCTTTACTAGTTATTGTTTATAGAAGTGGATGCTAAAACATGTGGGGTGGGAATGGATTGCAAAATGGTTGCCATCATTGTGGATGCCGAGACCACTTGCATGCTTGCAGAGTTTCATATTTAATGGAAGCTTGGGTTGTTTAGTTCTTCTTTGTTCAGCTTAGCCTCTGACATAGAATTGTGAATTGCGTGGGTGGGGTGTGTTTCCTAAGCTTGGCGTTGGAGATGAATATTGTAGTTGTAGAGGAATACTACTGTCTGTCTTCAAACAAGTTAGAAGACTGAATAGCATTTTCTATTCAAAGTATGAATTGGCATGTTAATATAGCTATTTAGTGCAAGAGTTGTTAATACGAAAACAACTAGTGTGCCTATTTAATGTGCCTACTGTGCATGTTAATAAGAAAAGATGATAGGTTAGAAACACGGGTTAGTCCTCTGGCCTAAAATCGCAATATCCTAGCCAGAAGGTAGTACCGAGGTCTGTAATAATAATAATATGAAAATTTATTTAAATTTTAAAGGAAAGATTTAAGTAAGAGTATGCTATACTTTAAAGGAACAAGCATATACATTAAAAAATAAGCATGCACATTAAAGAAACAACTGTGGAACCTTTGCATTTTTTTGTTAAGAGATAAGTTAAGTTGAATCAGACAGTTTGGTAATTTATAGAACACCAAAACAATAAGTGAATTTTACTAAGTTGAAATATTATCAGATAAGTAAAAAATGTGAAATACTAATCACGTTTAGTCCCCAGGTCGAGTTGGACTAACCAACAACCTGGGGACCTGTTTGGGTTCAATGCAACCTCGCATTAGTTTTTGGGGTTGAATAATAAGACCAAAACCGTGTATACCTTAGGGATGAGAAAAGCATAAATATGAATCTTATAAATGAATTGCGAACCTAACAAAGACAAGAAGTAAAAGACAACGGACAAAATAGTGGTTGTACCAAAGACAAAACAAAACCAACAAATGAAAACTATACTTTCCTGTAATGTATTAAAAATAGCCACATAAAAATGATTATTAATACAAAACCAAAACATAAAACCATTTATGACAGTGAAATCCTCATTCACAGGAATTAAAAAAGGAATATAACAACAATACATTTCGTATATTAACATCCAAACTTTAAAAGGACCATAACTTAATTAAGTCCATTATGCCACCAAGCTGGTTAGGTGATCCAGGTGGATGTTGGTCGCCACCCAGCTATCCCACTTGGACCCCACAACTGTCTCTTTCAGTTTTTCAGTTTCTGTAATTGTAGCACAAGTTACTATTTTTAGCAGCTTTTTCAGGTCCTGAACTTCCGAAGTCATTTTAAGGCCCTAAACGATGTTTTTTGGGAAAATCAGGAGCAACATGGGTCATAGACTAATGTTGCTCTTCCCAAATTTATAGTTCTCGGATATATCTTTCTAACAAGCTATTGTGCATGTCAAACGGAGATCGTATGCCAAAGTTACGACCCCAGGAAGTTGATGTACCAATTTACCCAATTGGGGCCCACAATTTGGCGCTTCATCTCCTAGGGTTAGGTTTTTGGATGTTTAGGGTTTTCCATTGTTTCTCAACAATAAATAGACCTTTGAGCCTCATTGTAACACAGTTCAGAGGCATGTAGCCGCCACATCTCTTCTTAGAGATAAGCTACCATCGCCCTAGCTGGTTTATTTCCATTTCTGTTTGTAAGCATATTTCAATATTTTACATTAATGAAATGAAGTATTATTTCTATTGCATATCTGTATTTATGGTTATCTCTGTAATTCGTTGCGTTCTATTTAAATCCGGATCATTAGGATACCTAACCAATAGACATTCTATATCCATATATATAACTTCAAGTCACAACAAACCTCAAATAAATTGTGGCGGTGCCAGAAAATACAAGAATGAAATAACAACACTTTGTGGCCACATTTGGGTTCACAGTGTATGATTTGTCACTAGCCATTAATTAAAAATCTAAGAAAATAGCTATAGGGACCAAATCTAGAAACTGTAATGAAAATAACACAAAATTTATGAAACTTGGAAAGAAGAAATATGTGGGGAGGTCAGCTTATCGCTCCCCATCTCAAAAAAAATTACAGAAGAAAATATAAACCAAAAACATATTGGACCTGTAATTAAATTCAACATTTTATACATTCACGAGGAATGATGTTATGTGGAATAACTTCCTTAATAAAGAGAATGAGATATATTTTTCTAAGTTAATAACGGAGCCATATACAAAATTATTGTCGTTATATAAGCATTATGTGTATAAAATTAACCAATAACAAAGCCGCAACCTGTGTAGCACTATCAACATAGTACCATTCAAAATATACAAATTTGAACATGAATATCAATTATGAGAATCCAAAACCCTTAATGTGAGTAGGCTGAGGAAAGTCTTGGATCCTACCCTCTGGTATCTCGCAGGTGAATTCCAATGGTATGAAAAAACCCAACAAATAGAAAGGAAATTATTGTACATATGAGTGGGAACTGAAACCTGGAAGGTTTTCCCCAAAACAGTTCATCCACTTGTTGTAGTGGCTACAACCACCCTCCAAAATTTTTCCTTAGCATCGTTCTAGAGCCTCCCTACCAAGCTTCCTCAGCAACATGTCTTACCTTGTCAAGTACACAAGCTTCAGTGATTTTCTAGCAGACTTCCAGTCTGTGCATGGTAGCTTGTTGCATCCTCTTCACAGGTTGTTTCTCCAGACTTGCTCCAGTTGCAGGCTGAGAAACTCCCTCAAGAAATTGCACAATTCTGGAGGGGAACTAGCCTTCCCTCCAGAAATTGCGCAATTGTGTTTGGTAGCCTATTGGGCTCTAGAATTGCGCAAATCTTCTTGTTACCCTTCACTCAAAAAACTGTGCAATCTATCCTAGCAGGACTGCTCAACCCAGAAATTGCACAATCCTTTGGGGCATCCAGCCCATCTCCCTCCCAGAAATGTGCAAATTTTCCCCTTAGCTAAGTAGGTGTTGCATGTACCACTGAGTTGACTGGTTCCACATTGGACCAAGAAAACTTGACTTGCATGCATGGGTTGCTTTTTGCCAGAATAGAAAAAATCTACATGCAAAGGAATCCCTTGATTTAGGGATCTATTTTTAGCAGCTAGAGGTTACATGCAAGGATCATTTCAAAAACCTCTCGCCAAGTTTCGCTTTTCTTAGATTTGTGGCATGTGGTCACAACCTCGATTTTATCAAAACTCATCAACCAGACACTGCAGAGCTCATTCCTCACATCAACCTTGCAGCTCTGAGATCCCACATTGCATCTAGGAGTCGTTGGCACATTCAGCTTAGCTGTTTCGGCATAAGGCCGCCTTTCATGTCTTGCACTGCGCTTATGTCGCTTTTTGTGTTTCACTTTGTGTGAGTACTGTCTTCTTGATTTCAGTGAGTGTTTGTTGTCGTTTTGATGCATGGTAGTTTGTAGAAGCACAGTTTCAGTTTTCGTTCGCATCTCGCTGTTGTCGCATGCATGACACTATTTTGCACGAACGGTCGCCATTGTGGCGACTCGCTTCACACACATGCATGCTTTCTCGTTTTCTCAATCCTACACTTTTTGTTTGCATGTATGATGATTCACTCTTGTTTGCACTCATCTCATCATGCATTCAGACTTCTCATGTTTTCAGTCGCCCGTCGACCGGTTTGGGCTGCCTTGGTCCGAACCGTGCCTTGCCAGCTAGCACTGCGCATTTCCGAAAGCGAAGGCTTTGCCTTCACTCTAGAAATTATGCAAGCGCGGCTAAGCGCTAAACTCCATGATTACATTGTGCAATTCTTGGAGGCAGTGTCCTACTGGCCCCAGAAACTGCGCAATGCAGTTTGTTGGTTGCATGTCACTATTGACTGAAATTGCACATTGCACAGTTTCATTTCTCAGCAGGCCAGGATAGACTATGCATTGCACAGTTCCAGCAGTCAATCAGCCTCTTGATATCCTGGACTGTGCCTTGCACAGTTTTGGCAGTCAATCTCCTGACCTCCCAACGGAAATCATGCAACCTTCACGTTCAATCACACAGGTATGTTGCAAGTCAGTCCTCAAGTTTGTTTTGGTTTTCGACTGAAAGATTGCCTGCCATGAGTGTTTCTATGTGTCTAGGCATCATAGGTGTTTGTCTGTCTCTCAGTAGTACGAGTACAACGACTTCCAGGAGAGGAGAGTCAAAGACATTGGTAATAGCGCAACTGGGGATGCAGTTGGTCAAGTGTCTATGAATTTGCCAATCCACGAAGACATCAAATTGTTCATGGACAAGGATATCAAGATAAATGGAAATGAAATCACAACAAGTAGCACCATCAACAACAATAGAAGGCAACACACCTGCATGCGACGAATGCAAGAGGAAGGTTGTTGACAACATAGAGGCAAAGAAAAGTTGCAATTTCAAAGCAGATCCACTCATGACGAAAGAAACTTTGGAAATTTAGGCTATGAGGTGATGACATGACATGAAGATCATGTGAAGGCAAAGAACAGAATAGAGAAGGAGTTGCATGCGTTGAAACAAAAACTCAAGGAAGAAAAGGAGCTGCATAGAAGAGAGAATGAGTTGCAGCAGGAATAGGTAAAATAGGAGGCACAACATGCATAGACGGATGAAACTGCGTTCGTATAAGTTATGAATCCATCCCAATAGCTGGCATGGAGCAGACAAGGTGAGCAGTGTTGTTGATTGCATGCAAGGGAAATCAACAGCATGCAAGGGAATTCAACAACATGCAAGGGAATTCAACAACATGTAAGGGAATTCAGCAGCATGCAAGGGAATTCAGCAGCATGCATGTCATTGTGCGCACACATGCGATCCCACCCATTTGGCACACTTAGCGAGGCGAAGAAAAGAAGCAAGTCCAACTGGAGCTAAGCATGTATTTTAGCAAGTTGATGCGCACGGCCACCAACACATGCTGGGAGATCAGCACAAACACTATGCATCAACATGTTGTCGGTCCAGTTGCACTCAAGACGATGATGCACATGCTATCAAATGAGTTGGACAGAGGGGCCATATCAGTGTACCCGGATGCAACAGAGGCAAGAGTTCTCTTTCAGCAAGATGTCACCATTAAGCACACAGACACCATCACGAACGACCAAGGTTGGCATCAATTCACCACCATTGACCATCACAAGGATTTCAAAGAGTTGGTCTCACCACAACGGTCCGAGAGTTAGTGATGTCTTGCATGACTTGCTCAAGCCATTTTGTCTCACATGGTTACATGTGCAAATTGTATGTAACATCTTGTCAAGTGGAAGTTCAAGTGTCGATAGTTGAATGTAACAATCATAGAGTAGTTGAAGAGTTATGACGATAAATGAATGGTCACAAAGGGGAATGTCAAGGGTCACCCCAGCCTTTGCTATAAATAGAACCTCATAAATCATTGTAAAGGATTTTCGTTAGCCAAGCTTCTGATATGAGTATCTTAGAGAGAGCTTCGAGAGTATTGTAACGAGCCTTAGCTTCTCCATTGTGTAGAGCTAGTATATCTCTTTGGAGGACCAGGCAGTTGTGACTGTAACGTTCCTTTGTCGGAACTAGTGGTTGGACATGGATGTATTGTATGAATGAAACTTACACTTCTTAATATAACAGAGCCAACACATTTCATGCATATGTCATATTGTATTCCAACTATCTTGTTTACTATAAATGATATATGTATCTGTTTGCTTAGGCATGCATGTATGGACTATTGTGTATAAGTATATATGAATCTTACTGAAATGTGTTAATTGTTTGAACCATCACTTTGGATTCTTAGCTAACTTGTTTTCTAGTTTGTGATGCATCATCGCTCTTGTGTTCCTTCCAAGCCACGTGCTATCACAGGTTTCCAATGGGCGCACTCACCCCACTCTGCATGTGTTAGAACCATTCATGCACCTTCCTTGTATTTTCGCCATTGTCACACCCTTGCTACCAAAAGGGACATCTTACTTGCCTCTGTGAGAAACCGCGGTCAAGGCGATACTGTATGACCCACTGTTGGGACTCTTACACCAAATGGTCTGAGGTCTAATTGGGACTTCTTACCGGTGAGATCCCCTGACATATTGGTGGGTCCAACACTGTCAACATTTCTGGTGCTAGAAGGGGGGCCAGATGACAAGTTGTGTCCTCTCATCCTATTTTGAACCTTTGCACATCTATCATGGAGTCTTGCACACTCAACCCTCCACAATGTTTTTCACATGCTGAACCTGTCCAAATCACGAGGGAGTTCTTTGATCTCTTGCCTACAGTGAAGGCGAAGTGGTCTGGTCTGTGTTCTTACATGAATTCCTTGACACGATTGATGAGGAAGATGGATGTTATGATGAACATGCCAGTTTGTTGCTTGCATACACACTTCACGAATCCCCACTACGTTGGCTATGCAACCTACCGGCTAACAACGTGCAGTCACTTGAGCACTTCTGTGATTTAATTGAAGATACTATCCATCATTTTAATCTAGAACATCTTGACCACAAATTGCTACAACAACGGAAGGCCCCATATGAATCACCTGATGATATTTGGCAGCGCTTCCATGTTTTTTAGTTTCAAGCTTCGAAGAGCCAAATGAAGTTTCAATATCTCATTGATAGATGCGAGTATTTCCTTATCAAATATATCAATCCCAATAAGAAATATGAGCCCAAGCCTCACTCAACATAATTCAGTGATGGAGCTGCGCAATCATAGACAGATACGGTCATTGTCACAAGTGATTATCTACCATCCCCTCATCAAACAACTCCACCATTGTAGAGTGATGTGGGAGAACATGCACATACCTCAGTTCAACTATCACATCTTCCCATCATCACTTTGCTTAATTTTCACGCATATTTGGTTGTGAGTCCATCGAGTTGTCATATGCATTATGTACCACAACCTTTGTCTTCTTACTCGGATGATCCTTTGGATGATATTGTCTTGTGTTCTTCCATTCCAGACCCTACACTTGTTGTGAACAAAGATCAAGACATTGATGGAGTTGGTGTTGGATAACCAACATGCGCTGTCATTCATGAAGAGTATGATTGGGAGCTTGAGTATCAATACTCGGCAAAGGATGACTCCCTTCTATCCGAGCTACCTCAGTTATTTCCTGACATCTTTAGTGAACCTTCCATCCATGATTTTGCATGTGTAACTTCATATACAAATGCACCCATTGTTGATCACTCGCAGGACACACCGGATGTCAGTCCATCATCCGACATCGGAGAGGATAAATTATTTATTGAAAATCCATTTGACTTTTCATTTGCCTTTTTTCTGGAAACACGGAGGATGAATTTGTCCGCTTCTCATATAACCCTATGTTTGATTGATTAGATCATGAGGATGTCGATGAAATTGTTGATTTTTTTATTTTTTATTTTTTATTTTATTTTTATTTTTTTTATTTTTATTTTTATTTTTATTTTATTTTATTTTTATTTTTATTTTATTTATTTATTTAATTTTATTTAATTTTATTTAATTTTTATCGTAGCTGTCGTGATCCATTTACTCTCATATTCGATCATGATTATGATTTTATTGCAATTGATTTTTCAAAACCACCTGTTTATGATGATCTATTTGACGATGAAGTCAAAACAACCCAGACTGTTGAGGCACTTAAACCTGAGCTGATGATTATGTCAGGCCCTCGCTGTCCTGATGTTGGTTTCACTTCTGAGCAGGAAATTGTTCAATCACTTGAGGCTCCTCATCACTCATCTGTATGCATTGAAGATCAATCTCACACATAGATCATACTTCCTCCACTCGAACTGAACGATCCCATTGCTCATGCATTGGAGGAATCTTACATTGTAAGAACACGTGCACGGGGCAAGTTGTCTTTGTTTCTTTCATTTTCTTGCATGTCACAATCAAGAGTATGCGTATGCTTCACAACAACACGCAGTGTTGCACAACATTGGGATAAGTCCACAGACTGCATTTCATGTACTTGCACTCACTTATGTTCTGTGGACACATTTAAGCTTGAAGTGTGTTTGTCTTCATTGTTATATATTTCTTGTTTTCTAGTTCACACAATCGGGTTGCTCGCAGACCAAGCCTTCACCAACATGGGCTGACCAATGTGTCGGTGGCTGCATTGGAAGTATCACTTTATGTGATCATGCCCATGCACCATTAGCTTAGGAGTAGGAGTAGTGTTTTATTTTAGTTTGTTTCCTTGCATGCATGTTTGGTTTCTTGCTTTGCATGTTTGTTTGCTTACTCACTTTGCTTTCACATTTACTTCTTCTTTCACTTTGTTTTCGTTTGTTTGCTTATTTTGTTCGTAGGTTAGTTTCACATGAAACCATGCATGACTCTTGAAATAAGCTTGGTAAAGTACAAGAGGCCTTGTGCAACTATCACTACTTGGTTATCTGCCATCCTGCCTCTATATGAAGAATTTGTTACTTTTAGTCCATGTTACGTCGATGGAAAATGCATACTGTTTGAAGTGAACCTTGGTGAAAACACAACGCTTGTGCGCTAACTAGTGTCACCTACTCTAGTCGGTTGTTTTTGGGTTAACCCTTGGCAATTCAATCAAGTAGAGTAAGGTGAGGGGGAAAACCTTAACAAGCATGTCAGAGGTATATAATAAACTACTTCTCTGAAGGAACAACCTCTTCTGCTCTCGATAAGTTGGGATCTCTCTTCCGCCTCTGAAATGAATAAGTGCTATGCATAGTTATGAAAAATGAAAAAAAAAATGAAAAGTGAAAAATTTCAAAATGAAAAAGAATAAGGCGAAAGAAGAGAAAGGCTTCCTACGCAGAGAGGTGATGCAAGTAACTCCGCCGGGTACTAACCAGGATCATTGGTAGTGGAGCAATGCTTGTGTTCTTGCGTGACTTCATCGAGGTACTGTCCGTGCCTGCTCGCACTGGAGCAACACCAGAGATGAAACTAAGACTCTGACGACTATACTACTTGTGCACCAATATACCCCTCACCCCAATCGAAACAACTGCGTTGACTTGGCTTGAAATATGTGTCGACTAACCAAGAGCTTGGTAGATGCTACATCTTACAATCAAGCAAGTGTGGAAACCAAGACAAACTGAGAACTAAACAATACTTCTGGAGGTGTTAGACTTGATTTTCATGAACAAGGTCCATTCAGAGAGCTGGAGTTCTACCAGTGTGTCGCCAAGTGTTGTAGTGGCTACAACCACCCTCCAAAATTTTTCCTTAGCTTTGTTTTGAAGCCTCCCTACCATCCTTCCTCAGCAGCATGTCTTGCCTTGTCAAGTACACAAGCTTCAATGATTTTCTAGCAGAATGCCAGCCTATGCATGGTAGCTTGTTGCATTCCCCTCACAGGTTGTTTCTCTAGACTTGGTCTAGCTGCAAGCTGAGCATCTCCCTCAAGAAATTGTGCAATTTTGGAGGGGAACCAACCTTCCCTCCAGAAATTGTGCAATCTTGTCTGGCAACCTACTGGGCTCCAGAATTGTGCAAATCTGTCTGTCACCCTTCATTGGAAAAATTGGCAATCTCTCCCAGCAGGACTGCTCAGCCCAGAAATTGCTCAATTCTGGGCAACAGTCAGTTGCTAGCCTAGCTCCCAGAAATTGCGCAATCCTTATGGGCAGCTAGCCTAGCTCCCTCCCATAAATGCTCAAATTTTCCCCTCACCTGAGTAGGCCGTTGCATGTACCATTGAGTTGACCGGTTCCACCCAGGACCGAGAAAACTTGACTTGTATGCATTGACTGCTTTTTCCTAGAATAACAAAAGCAACATGCAAAGGCATCCCTTGATTCAGGGATCTATTTTTAGTCGCTGGAGGTTACATGCAAGGATCATTTTAGAAATCTCCCGCCAAGTGTTGCTTTTCCTAGATTTGTGGCATGCGTGTCACAACCTCGATTTTATCAAAACTCATCAACCGGATGCTGCATAGCTCATTCCTCACATGAACCTTGCAGCTCTGACATTCCACATTTCATCTAGGAGTCGTTGGCACATTCAACTCAACTGTTTTAGGGTAAGCCCACTTGTCATGTCTTGCACTGTGCTTCTATCGCTTTTTGTGTTTCACTTTGTGTGAATACTGTCTGCTTGATTTTAGTGAGCACTTGTTGTTGTTTTGATGCATGGTAGCTTGTAGAAGCACCATTTCAGTTTTCGTTCGCATCTCTCTTCTGTCGCATGGATGACACTGTTTTACACGAACGGTCGTCGTTGTGGTGAATCACTTCACACACATGCATGCTTTCCTTTTTTCTCAATCCTACACTTGCTGTTTGCATGTATGATCATTCACTCTTGTTTTCACTCATCTCATCATGCATTCAAACTTCTCATGTTTTCAGTTGCCCGTCGGCTAGTTTGGGCTGCCTTGGCTGGGATTGTGCCTTACTTAGCTAGCACTGCGCATTTCCAGAAGCGAAGGCTATGCCTTCCATCTAGAAATTGCGCAAGCTTGCCCAAGAACTGACATCCAGGCTTTCATTGTGCAATTCTTAGAGGCAGTGTCCCACTGGCCCCAGAAACTATGCACTGTAGTTTTCTGCTTGCATGTCACTGCTGACTGAAATTGTGCATTGCGCAGTTTCAGTCCTTAGTAGGCCAGGCTAGACTATGCATTGTGCAGTTCTAGTAGTTAGTTAGCCTCCTGACAACCCAGACTATGCCTTGCGCAGTTTTGGCAGGCAGTCTCCTAACCTCTCAGTGGAAATCGCGCAACCTTCACGTTCAATCACACAGGTATGTTGCAAGTCAATCCTCAAGTTTGTTTTGGTTTTTGACTGACATATTGCTTTCCATGAGTGTTTCTATGTCTCTAGGCATCACAGGTGTTCATCTGTCTCTCAGTAGAACAAGTACAATGGATTCTAGGAGAGTAGAGTCAAAGACACTGTTAAGAGCGCAACTAGGGATGCAGTCGGTCAAGTGTCTATGAACTTGCCTATCCATGAAGAAATCAAGTTGTCCATGGACAAGGATATCAAGATCAATGGTAATGCCATCACAACGAGCAACACCATCAGCAGCAGAAGGAAACACACCTGCACGCGATGAATGCAAGAGGAAGGTTGTTGATAGCGTAGAGGCATAGCAAAGTTGCAAGTTCAAAGCAGATCCACTCATGACGAAAGCAAATTTGGAGATTTAAGCTACGAGGTGACGGCACGACATGAAGATCACGAGAAGGCAGAGAATGAAACAGAGAAGAAGTTGCATTGGCTGAAGAAACAACTCAAGGAAGAACAGGAGCTGCATAGACAAGAGAATGAGTTGCAACAGGAATAGGTACAACAAGAGGGGCAACATGTACAAATGGTTGAAACTATGCCTGTAAAACTTATGGATCCATACCAACAGCTGGCATGAAGCAGACAAGGTAAGCAATGTTGTTTATCGCATGCAAGGGAATTCAACAACATGCATGTCATTGTGAGCACGCATGTGATCCCACCCATTTGGCACACTTACCGAGGCAAAGACAAGAAGCAATTCCAATTGGAGCTAAACATGCATTTTGACAAGTTGATGCACACGGCCACCAACACATGCTTGGATATCACTAGAGACACTATGCATCAACATGTTGCTGATCCGATTGCACTCAAGATGATGATGCACATGCTATCAAATGAGTTGGACAGAGGGGCTATATCAGTGTACCCATATGCAACGGAGTTAAGAGCTTGTTTTCAGCAAGATGTCACCATTGAGCTCACGGACACCATCACGGAAGACCAAGCTTGGCATCAGTTCGCCACCATCGACCATCACAAGGATGTTAAAGAGTTGGTCTCACCATAACGGTCCAAGTGTTAGTGATGTCTTGCATGGCTTGCTCAAGCCATTTTGTCTCACATGGGTACATGTGCAGATTGTATGTAATGTCTTGTCAAGTGGAAGTTCAAGTGTTGATAGTTGAATGTAACAATCATAGAGTAGTTGAAGAGTCATGAGGATAGACGAATGGTCACAAAGGGGAATGTAAAGGGTCACCCCAACCTTTGCTATAAATAGAACCTCATAACTCATTGTAAAGGCTTTTGGTTAGCCAAGCTTTTGACATGAGTATCTTAGAGAGAGATTGGACAATATTGTAACGAGCCTTAGCTTCTCCACTGCGCAGAGCTAGTATATCTCTTTGGAGGAGCAGGTGGTTGTGACTGTAATGTTCCTATGTCGAAACTAGTGGTTGAACATGGATGTATTGTATGAATGGAACTTACACTTCTTAATATAACAGAGCCAACATGTTTCATGCATATGTAGTATTGTATTCCAACTATCTTGTTTACTATAAATGATATATGTATTTGTTTGCTTATGCATGCATGTATGGACTATTGTATATAAGCATGTATGAATCTTACTGAAATGTGCTAGTTGTTTTAACCATCACTTTGGATTCTTAGCTAACTTGTTTTCCAGTTTGTGATGCATCGTCGCTCTTATGTTCCCTTCCAAGCCGCATGCTATCACATGTTTCAAAGGGGTGCACTCACCCAACTCTCCATGTGTTAGAACCATTCATGCAGCTTCCTTGTATTTTCGCAGCTATCACACCCTTGCTACCAACAGGGACATCTTACTTGCCTTTGTGCGAAACCGTGGTCAAGATGATACTCTACGAACCATTGCTGGAACTCCTACACCAAATGGTTTGAGGTATAATTGGGACTTCTTACTGGGTAGATCCCCTGACATGTTGACGGGTCTAGCACCGTTAACACCACACATGGTCCTCTGAGGATAGGCAAGTATAAAAACAATAGTTATTGGAATGCTAACCTGGAGATGAGTGAACAATGTTTATGGGTAACGTAATGAAGCTAAAAACCCTAGTAAACATCCTCTTAATATGCTGGAATAGTCTATCTGTTAGGAATAATTTGGTTGAAGGCATTTAACTCAACAATTACAACAAATGGAAAAACTGACGAACAATAAAATAGAAGAGTAAACCTTACCCAAGCTGGTGGTGAGGGAGTATTCTCCATGCGAGAATCACAATGCTCGGATGGATGGCACAATAACCCAGCCAATGAGAAACTAAGGATTTCTTGAGTGATTCGGTTCAGAATAGGTTTGAGTGCCAAGGAACATTTACTTCCCCTGGCTTTTGCACTCTTTCTCGTTGGGAGAAGCAACTTGGTAAAAAAGGGTTCTCTCCACCTGCAGGAATAGCCTGCCTACTAGGAATAATTTGGTAGAAGACATTTAGCTAAAAAATTACAACAAATGGAAAAACAAGAGAACAATAAAATAAAAGAGCAAACCTTACTTGAGCCGATGGTGAGGGAGTATTCTCCATGTAGGAAGCACAATGCTCGGATAAATGACACAAGAAACCATCCAACAAGAAACTAAATATTTCTTGAGTGATTCAATGCAGAATAGGTTTTAAATGTTGAGGAGCATTTACTTCGCCTAGTTTTTTCACTATCTTTTCTTGGGAGAAGCAACTGGAAAACGAGGGTTGTAGAGCCATTAGAGTCGACAAAAAGGAACAAAATGAATTCTGTTTGTAGCAACCTAGTATGGAGGTTACCCTAGTTTTTTCACACCTAACCATAGTCGTAGGATGATCATTGGGTAAGGTAATCCTTGGATGATCGCCGTGTGGCATTCCAGATTGATGCACATCTTGAGGGGTGCTTGTAATTTTCAAGAGCCACCCATAACATATGAATTAATACCGATACTTAATGTTTTCTTGTGAAAACTAATGTAAGGTACATGACCTGATACATGTCACAATTATATCTCTTCAAAATCATTTACACTATACGTAACTCCCTGATACATAATATTAATGTTCCATGGTTGGGCTCGATGGTTCATACCATTGAGTTGTAATAAATTAAACGGCTTACACAACTATAATTTCAATAGTAATATTGTGTTGTGACATCAAATCATAATTTTTAGAGTTGTAATAAATTAAATGGCTTACATAACTATAATTTCAATAGTAATATTGTGTTGTGACATCAAATCATAATTTTTAGAGTAATAGATAAGCGATGACATGTAAGTAGATTAATTTTTTTTATTTTATTGATTTATTTAAGGTGTTAATGTATATGTGACAAGTATGGTTTAATTAAGGGTTAACTTCCATGGTTTCATAAGGTTTCATTTGCATTCATATTATTGATTTATTTAAGGTGTTAATGTATATGTGACAAGTATGGTTTAATTAAGGGTTAATTTCCATGGTTTCATAAGGTTTCATTTGCATTCATACTCAATCTCTGAAACCCACTTAACTACTGAGCATTCAAATTTCCCATTAATTTATACAAGCATAGCTACAATTGGAAACTTCCTTCTTGTCATCTCAACCGTTGATCTGAACCCTAAGCTGAGAAGGTCGTAGATCCAAAATTGCTCCAATCTCGAAGAGAACTCCAAGCCATATGGCATTAGATCTTAGTGCGACCTTTAATTCTTTTTATGGTGATCCTTCTAATAATGGGCACTTTTTAATGCTTTTATGGTGATCCTTCTAATATGTTGTCATACATTTATGCTCGTGAGGTGGCATCCCTTACCCTTATAATTTATGGTATAAAATATCATCACGACAAATACTTGTCATAAACTTTTATTGTACATTTAAACTTTTCTATGTAATAATAGGTTGGGAATAATTCAAAGTGCATGACAATGATTAGATGTAAATAATTTATGGATCATCATTTATTTAATAATAGTAGTTTAAATGGTTTTAGTATAGTTTAAATCAATTGCAAATACAAATTTAATTTTACATTTAAACTCTAATTCTAAACATTAATGTGTGGGAATAATTTACTGACAATGGTAATCCATAAATAATTTCTGGGTAATCATTTATGTTGCAAGGTGATAATGACACTAACTTGTCGTATGATATGATAAGTTTAAAATATGTCAAGTCATTAGTTCACTTTTTCAAAAAACTCTTCAATTTTTTTTTTGAAATGGAAGGATTATTGAATATAGGTTCTTCTGAAAATCAATAGAAAAATTTTCATGGTTTGAGTTTTGACTTTTATATTTTGAAAATAAGGATTATTGAATATAGGTTCTTCCAAAAATCAATGGAAAAAATTTCATGCTTGGCCATGATGTCAAATTATTGTGTGAAGTGAATTGAAATGATGAAAGTTCATGTTGCAAGGTGATAAGGAAACTAACTTGTCATATGATAAGTTTAAAATAGGTCAATTCATTAGTTCACTTTTTCAAAAGAAGTTTGAATAATTTTATTATTGATCTTTAAAATTATACTTTCGGATTAGAATTAGCTCTCAAAAATAAAAATAAAAATATTATAAAAAGTGATTAATCTATGATTTTTTTTCACAGCTTAGCTCAAGGCACTGTATAAACCTAAGTATACCTTAAGTTACGTTTTCATATAATATAATAAAATATGGTGCATGTTATATATATGGAACTAAAAAAATTACTCCTGTTACTTTAGTGACATAAAAATCTATTGATAATTTTTTAATAGGTCGTGACAGTTACAAATAATGATAATAATAAAAGTAATAGTAGTAGATAAATCAACTTTCTCATGTTGTAGATGATTGAGACTTTAAATTTATGTAATAATTTAAGAAAAAACGACATGCAATGCAATGTCAAGTGTTTTTACTTTTAATTTATAGTTATTTTTAGAAATAAATTAATTTAGTTGTATATTTCATTTAGACATTTTGTTTTATTCTATTTTATGTTCAATTTATTTAGAAAAATATATAAATTTTATTATTTTTATCTTTTCAATATAATAATATAAATAAATATGCAATAAAATTATTTCTCTTTTAAGTGTTCTACTTGGAAGCATAAAGAAATGTGTAGGGGTGTACTAAATCTGAGACATTTTGTAATGTGTACTCAATATGTTGAATTCTTATAATTTTTTGAAACATTTTAAAGCAAAATAATCACTGACCATACTTTTTGTATTATTACATTATTAATAAGTAGTTATCATCTAAAAATAGGCTAGCTTAAAAGGTATAGTGTCGAGCTTATGATAACTTCAACAAAGTTATAAAGTTTTTATGTTTGTGTCAAACTTATGATAACTTCATAAATTGAAAACTTAGGATTTCACAAATATGAATTTATCATTAATGTCAATTTTAATAATATATTGAAAAGGTTTTGCATCATGTGCTCATCTAAACCATTGTTTGATTATGGGGGATTTGTCCTTCTTAATATTGAAATATTGAACTTTTGTATTTGTTTTCTTCTTTTATATATATCATAATAATTGAATTAACAATAGGGTAATTATCATATATTTATATTGCCCATCTTTGAGAAAAATGTTTCAAAAAATCGTTCTTGCGCAGTGGTTATAAATGTCAATAATTTTGGATTTTTAAGTTGCACTATTTTGTTTAGTCTAATATTGAAGTATATAGAAAGAAAGTAAAGATGAAAATTGATTGTTTTCCTAGTCCATTTTCAGATTAAAATAATCAATGAATGTTGTTCCTATTGCCAATTAACATTTTTTTCTTTTCTTTGCAGTACAAAAGGAAAATTTTCCTTTTTTTCGAGCAAAGGTTGTTTCTTTTGGTATGGATACTGCTATTTGGAAATTTGTCCCCTTTGACATTATTGAGCTTCTCTTTCATTGGCTTCCTTTTTCAGCGTTATTGAAATTTAAGTTGGTTTGAAGACAATGGTGTCTTGTTTTGGAAAACCCGCTTTTTCTTGAGGCTTGTGATCGATGTCATGCGAAAGAGTTAGGATTTATTTCTTTGTCCAATCGTTTTCGCAATGATTGCTTCCTATCATCATACCTTAACAAAGGTGGTCGGTTGTCGATTATGGTGTTTCATTTTCTTCATTCTGCATACATAATTGAATCTATAGTGGGATCAATGATTCTCTTCAGCACAACTGCAAGCTATTTGCATACAAAAAACTATTTCATTGTCAAACCTTTTACGAAGACGTTTATAATGTTGGATTTATTAGTGTTAGGGAGCGATGATTCTTCCCTTTATTTCAAAAATGCATTCCAAGAAATTATGAATGGGTTTTTTCGGAACACGTTTATGAAAACATGGACTCACATTTTCTCATTTGTAGTAGTGTTGACAATGTTTGGAAGAGAATGAAGCTTCCATATGGTGGTGTAACTCCACCAAAGGAGGCTATCTTCTTTGAATAAATTTTTTATTAGGTATATTTAGACAGAGATTATGAAGATTACCCTACTTATGGTTGCACTATCTATTGGTCGGAATTGAACATAAATAATTGGGGTTATTCGTTTGTTCCTATTATTGACATACAATGTATGTCATTAGGGTTATGTAAGAATCAACTTGTTTGTGTTGTTAATAATGGTGACATGTCTGTTTGGTCACTTAAAAAGGTAGACAATTTTAAATTTGCTCGACTGTTGAAAGAGAAAAGTTTGGAATATTTTGAAGATGATTGGGGACATAGATGGTTGTTGCATCAATCTGTCTCTTTGGATATAAATACTAAATGTGCAGGTTACGTACCTTTGCACATAGTTGGAGACAAAGTCCTTATGCTTGGTTGGTCTGGAGTGTGGTTAAAGTTGTATGATTTACTGAGTGGAATATGCAAAACAACTATTCTTGATGGATTGTCCATGCTAGAAGCATCTTGCTTCTATCTACAAACTGTTGAAGAATTTGATGATGTCAATGAAAATGGAAATCTTTTTTCATTGATTACTAATGCAGATTCTATTGTTGACATACCTCCACTACCTGTGGATGTATTCAATTAGCTTTGAAGCATGAATATGTTCATTTTTGTGTATTACAGAACACCATATCTATGTTTAAAGTTTTTAAATATTTTTTTAACATCATTGTAGTTCACATTTTGAAGTTATATTAAGGAGATAGCCTCATGGTTCTATCTACAAATGGTGGACGATTTTGATGATGTCATTGAAATTGGAAATGTATTTTCGATTATTCATAATAGAGATTGTATTATTCACATATGTGCAATATGTGTGGATGTATTGATTTAGTGTTTGAGGCTTGAACATGTTTGGTTTTTGATAATGCAAAAGACCTTTTGCATGTTTTGATTTATTTATTTTTATTTTTTTTATTTTTAAATCATTGTAATTCAGATTTTAAAATTATATTAACAATATACGTATGGTAAATTTCAAATGCAGTTTTTATTTCTTTGTTTTTGATTTCTTCAACTTGTTGTTCAATCGATTATGTGTAAAGGGAACTTTTTTATGTGTTTCAGGTTTGTCGTGGGAAACATAATTTCTCAAATATTTCTTCTCTACACTTTTCTTAGTTTTTAGTTATTTCAAGATTGTAGAGGATGTATTAGCATGAAACGAAATTGCGAAACGAATTTTCAAATGACTTTAGCTTTATCATAGAGATGTTGAGTGAAATAAGAAGCAAGAGCGGTGCGAAAAAACCTCCCTCTGCTACTACACGCCAACGATTAAGCGAATACCAAAGACAATGGTATCAACAGAATAAGGAAGTCATTAAAGCACAAAGAAGAGTTGCATATCAACAAAAGAAAATAGCTTTAGTGAATGACGAAGAAGGAGGACTTGTAGGGTGTAACTCATAAGTATGAAAAGAGTGATGAAAATTTTGTTTTGATTGTTGTTTCATTGCATGTTTATCATCTGAAAGAACTTATATTTTTTTAAGGTTTACTAACTTTTCTCTTTTTTTGGAATATTGTGTTTCGAAAGAGAGCCTTCATATGAACAACAATGGTATTTCCTGTGAAAACAATGAAAGAAATGTAGTTTTTGGAGTTCATGAGAACTATAGGGATGAGGAATTTCCTCAAATGGTTGAAAATTTGGGAGATTGCGTTGGTGAAGAGGTTCAAGCATTTCTTGGCAGTGACTATATTGCTAATATAACTACCCCTCCTGAATCTATAAGTAATGTGTTTGTTGGAACATTGTAGGAAGTTCAATTTTTCTTTTCTTTTCTTTTCTTATGGATCTAAACTTTTTACTATTCTTTTTTTGTCCATATCGTTTTTTCAAAATAATGTCAAAATCATTAGTAACCGAAAAATAGATTCGGAAGCAGTCAAACCTTTATTTCTTCCTGAATGCAAGGATCGACGACCAACTTGTCAAACTTCAAGAAATGATGAAATGTACATGATCCAGGTGGATATTGGGGGTCACCCGCTTATTCCACCTAGACCCCCCCAGTCAGTTTCATCTGTTTCATTAATTGTAGCACAATTTACTATTTTTGGCATTTTTTCGGGTCCTGAACTTCTCGAGCTGTTTTGAGGCCCTAAATGATGTTTTTTTGGCAAAATTTCCATGCAATTTTTGGGTTGCAGCCATAGTCCTTGTTGTAACATATTTTGGCACACCTAAAATTTTTTAATTTTCGGTAAAAAATTGTCAATGTTTCATTAAGCTAGAAATGTTGAGAGATATATTATGCTTTTGAAATATTACTTTTCTTTTATATATTGATTTTTATTTTAAAATATATTATTTTTATAAAAATATAGTTATATATATATTTTGAAAATATTTATTTTAAAATTAAAATTATATTATAAAAGATTCTTATATTTGCCCAAGTCAAAGTTAAAGCATAAGGGGAATGACCAGGCATTTTTTAACGGTAATGAGAGCAGCATGCAAAATCAAAGGCACATATTTAATTTTGGACCCCCTCAAGCTTTTCGACATTTAATGGAGGGGGTGGGTCTGAAATAAGTTGTTTAAAAAAAAACTGCTTCCTCCACGTGACATTATCTGGAGCATTTTGGCCCTCCCAACTACCATTTACAAGCAAGAGACCCCTCTAAAATCCTGCTCATTGTTTTTAATGACAACGCAACAAACATAGGATTTTCTAGACAAAGAACTCGACAAGTTGTTGATGGCCTTCCATTTTTTTAGGCCCTTCTTCTCCATTAATGTTTCAGCTCAGACATGTCCTCATCGAACATGCATTGAAGCAGTGAACACCGGATCACCCAAACATATAGTTGCATTTGTGGAAGCTACAAGAATATTATTCAGGATCCAAAGCATGCCCAGGCATTCATCCTGAAAGCTACTACCAATTTTCTTCTTCTTCTCATCATGGCTGACAATTGATGTGTTATATGAGGACAAAAAATGGGTTTGATGGTTAAAGAAATTTTTACTGTATACTTCATACGCAGCGTCTTTGTTGAAAATGCAACAAGATGATGGAGCTTAGTGAAAAGAAGTCGCCTTCACTAAGTGGGCCCGCAGACTATTTTTGGTGCAAAGTCTATTTTTAGACATATGGATCATGGTCTATGAGTTGCAGGATGATATTTATGCATGATTGGTCATGTTGGTAAAAATATATGGACCTCTATTTTTAGGCATATGGGTGGAGTCTATTTTTAGATTGCCAGTCAAAAAATAGAACAGTCGAATATTATTAGCTCTTAATAATATTTGGACTAAAAACATTATCTTATCCTCTTGGAGCACTTCAGTTCGAGCTACGGATGTGGCACATGCAGCCGTCAGAAGGAAACACGCTTTTCTTATGGGTCAGTTGAGCTATTGCAT